>OX393565.1:5524042-5530572 GCA_947652115.1 Blastomussa wellsi | reverse complement strand
TCCTGTTGAATCAAAATTCATTCTTAGCTTGAGAACATTCATATTGAATGTCCAATTTGCCTGCTTGTGTTTCTCAATCAATCAACTAACCAACCAACTAGCCAACCAGGCAACCAGCCAAACAACCAGTCAGCTAAGAAAACAACCAACCAGCCAGCGAACCAACCAAAATTGCCAACCAATAAGCCAATCAATCAGCCCATTGGTTGAAGATAATCAGCCAATCAGTAACTCAGACAGTGGAATATATAGATTTAGCCAAGCCTAAAATCGGAACTCCATGTTATTGCTGGTTGTATGTAAATAATTTCCGAAATTGTGCACAGAAAATACCATGAGAAATGAAAGGCTTGGTTCTCCTGTTTGTACTTTGTATGCGTGCTTGGTTCTCCTATTTCTATAGGCATGGGGCTCCCCTCTGTGGCCCTTCGGGCTGCCAGAGCTCCGCTACTAATCATTTCTTTATAATTGTGACAACTTAGTTTCACTCTAAAACGTCTATCTCTTTTCTCTTATGAATGATGTAGAGATCTCTGATTGTTTGATAAACAATCAAGAAGCATTGTTTTCAAAGTAAAGCAAGGAAAATATTTTATTTACCTACTAGAAGATGGGTATCCATGTTCTATTTAAGCAATAGACCACTAGTTTCTATGGTTTATAAGCTTATAAACCACGCGGGATGTTGGCAGAACACGAGAAGAATTTGTAAATCACGAGCCGCAGGCGAGTGATTTACGAATTCTTCGAGTGTTCTTCCAACATCCCAAGTGGTTTATCAGCTTATAAACCATAGAAACTTGTGGTCTATTGCTTTTATATAATAATTCAGAAGACGCGCGATTTTTCCATGAGTTTACTGACACAATAAATCATAGCTGATTGACCAATCAGAGCGCGCGCATTGATTTGGTTATTATATAAAAGAAAATAATGCCCGCTGAGGTCTAGAAAAGCTGCTAGTGGATGCCTGAGCCATTAGGCATTCAGCTGCTTTTCTAGACCTCAAAAGGGCATTATTTTTTTATAGGACACTGGGAAACCCATCTTCTAGTTGGTTTAGAATATAGTAATTTGCAACACAACGTAAACTACATCCGGGATACCAGACTTCTATAGTTTTTGCCCATGTTCTTTAAAAATAAAGCCCACTAAGATTCCATGGCGAGCATACAGGGCTATATTCTAAAAGTGGATAAAACACTGGGTTTTTGGTCAGCAGGCATGCATCTTTCATCAAATATGAACAAAATAAACTGATCTGTTAGCAGTACCCTTGTGTCTTTTGGTCCCAATCCATGGCGATCAGATTAGCTGTGGTGATGACCACTTTAAAACCTTCTTTATATAACAAGAACATCATTTTGCTGAGGATAAGACAGTAAAAAGCATAACCAAAAGCATATTTCTGTCAGGTCTACCCCACCAGCTTGCTGCCCTGCTGGCAGGGAGAGGCAGGGAGAGAAAGACACTGCTTGCAGGGTACCCACTGTACTCCTGTGAAGAGTGTCTCAGTCTGAACAAAGGCCAGCAAAATCACATGACCCAGAGCGCAACATACTGACATTAAATATATTGTTCCTCCCCCCCACCACCCCCCCCCCCCCAAAAATGCCCGTATTGACAAATCTATACCTGCAGCTTCCTTTTAAAACTAAGCAGGAACTTTAAAAGAGGTAGTGTAGGGTTGTCCGCAACTTTTCAAGTAGCTGGCATAAGCATACGGGCAATTTTTTGCCAGTAGAGGGGCGGGAACCATTTGCCCAAAAAATTCTCCCAACTTTCCTTGCCCAAATTTCTCTTGCTGCCCCCCGTTAACCTGGACAAAAATATATACAGTAGACTCCCGATAACCCGAACCCTTGCTAACCCGAACCTCGCGCTAACTCGAACCTCGCACTAACTCGAACCAACATCGATTTCCCGTGGATTTCGTTCATACATTTACTGTAATTTTACCCTCGGTAACTCGAACCCACTATAACTCAATAACTCGAACCAATTTTCATTTCCCTTCAGGTCAATTTGTATATAATTTTACCCTCGATAACTCGAACCACATTTTTCAAGACGTGACAAGTAAAAAAATACAATATTGTAGAACAAAACATTGAATTTATTTGAAGCAACCGATCGCGAGTATTCTTCCAGTTAGTCCAGTTCAGGGTCGTTTACGTTTCATCCCCATTTCATCAAGCTTTGCCGCTTAACTCTTTCTCCAAAGTGTCAATACATTTTTTGTGTCCCTTGAAGTACAGTGTGCATGGCACTTGCATACCTTCCCCATCTCCACGGTAACTGCCTTGCCAGTCACCACACAGTGCAGTTGTTGTTCTTATGCGCAGGATCATCGTTTTTCCTTATTTCCGGTCATTTGTTCTCAACTCCCGGTAACTCAAACTCCCGATAACTCAAACCTTTTTCTATTTCCCCTGAAGGTTCGAGTTATCGGGAGTCGACTGTACAGCTTGCTGATGTCTTACAAAACATTATCAGAAAAAAATGAAACACATTTTCTCAGTAACTGTCTTTAAAAAAGCGTGGGTTGTTTGTCAGCTTTTCACATCTTTGACTGTTGACTGACAAGTGCATGTGAGAATGGCAAGGCCAGGTCCCCTTTTATTTTATACCAGAATATTCAACCCTTCAAGAAACTTACACACACGACAAGGCTGCCTTAATGAAGTCCACCAACAACATTGTTCAAAGTGGGGAGTGGGCAGGTTCATAAAAAATAAAGTAAAAACAAAAGTTCCCTGGCCAAAAAAACCTGGCGGCTCTACATTGTAACATTATGGCAAACCTATGGTGTGTTCCAAAAGCTTCCAACCTAGCCTGCAAAAAATCAGTAAACATTTGTTTAATTATTTTGTTTGGCATACAAGTCAAATGGAAATTGCGTAACAGGTTACAGGTAATCCTGATATTGTTACCGACAGAAATGCACATCATATGTAAAGATGGAGTCTTTGAAAAAAAATTCTGCAAGGTGGCACTTGCTGCTGAGAGAGCTCAGGACTCTATTTGAGATTTTACAATATTCAACATGCAGTTGAAAATTATATGTTGTTGTTACTTACACCAAACAGTGTGATATTCGGATATGGTTCAACCTCTTTTTGAAGTTCACCTTTTGCCTCTCTCTGGTTTCCATGAACAATTAGCAAAGGTTTGGACCTTAAATGCATATTAAACAATCAAGGTAAGTCAAGCTGCCTTTAGGACACATTCTAAAAATATTCTGAAAGGTTGTATATTGTGAGAGGTGTGTGCCACATGCCTTAATTAACATCATTGGACTATATTCGAGTAATGGATGCATTTCATGAAGTTTGGAGAGCGCAAAAGAAGCATAAGAGTTGCTTGACACATCACAGCCAAAAGCACGCTTTCCGAGCGCTCTTCATCTTCCCAAGTGCACCATTATTCGATAGTGCACAGCCCAAGCATAAACCAATGTGACCATGATGGCACTGTAAACAGTTTGTTCTTAAAATTGTGCACAAGTTATTTTAATGTTTTGAGGGCAGTCATTAGCAGGTAATGTATGTGGTGTTCCAACCAATCAAAAGAAAGAGAAAATGAAAACCCTGGATCAGTTACCTCTTATTTTTAGGATATTGTTCAATCAGCCATGGGATGTCAAACATGTAGTTAAACTGGAACAAAAACGAAACCACAAGAAATGACCACAAGGATTTGGATTAGTCAGTTGGTGACTTTTAAAATGAAAGTAATGTTTCTTACACTGTTTTCAACAGGAGTGCAAATCACTTTTGAACAGTTAAAGCATACCTGCGCTGATGCTTCCAAGTCCCCCATCTTATTTGAAAGAATATCTACAAAACAACCATGGCCATTTTCGAGATGCTGATTCCTCTTTCAAGAGGAGTCTTGGTGCACAACCTTCATATGGATTTCAATTAGTTGTACTCACAAGTCTTTTGCCTTGAAAATCAATTGATTTGATTTCCATAGGGAAGATTGAGCACCAAGGCTCGTTTTGAAAGAGACTGAGGTAGAAGGCAACTTGGAAATGGCTTATTATTTTATTACTAAGACAAGAATGATTAGTGTCCAGGCACACAAAATTAATGAACATACTTGACATACAAGAAACTAACTTCATTGGCTTTTCAGGGCAAATGTAAACAGACATTGAAACAAATATGGTATATAAACATAACAAGGTTTAAAGAATCCCAACTGGCAGGAGGCAATCCAGTTGGCTATTAATTTACATGAATTGAGTAGCAGACAAGTTGAACTTATTTGATTGATCATCCTTTATGTCACATTGTGGATCCAACCTGACACTTTCAAGACTCTGGAAAGCGTAAAACAACCTTCAGCAGGGCTGTAATTAAGGGCCGTAACCCGTAACACCTGTTACGGCTGAGTATGCTTGATTTTCCCTTGGTGCTACGGGTGAAATTACCTGTTGTTGATAGAATTTAACCACAAAGTAACAAGTTTGCTACGGGTGTGGAGAACGAGGCTACAGGTGACACAAAAACAGCCCTGCTTCAGTAAAGACAAGCCTTTAACACAATTTGCTCATAGATGGCAGCAAATAAATCTGGTTTCTGTAGCATCAAGCAGCAAGGATTATTGTTATTCCCCATGGATGGGATGCTAGTTCATAGAAAATTACTCTCCACATTCGAACTCACGCCGTTAAATCAGGCGTCCCAAACAATAACCGTTAGGCCACCACTCGTCCCTTAAATCAGTAACAAGTTTCCGCACTTAAGTAATATTTTTTTCAATGGACCAATTTCGATATTTTAAAATTCAGCCTAAAACAATAGACATCACTACGAGGCTCCGGGGAATAATCCCCACGAACTCTATAGTTTATTCTCGGAGCCTCGTAGTGATGTCTATTGTTTTAGACTGAATTTTAAAATATCGAAATTGGTCTATTAGGATAACTATGATAACACATTTACATCTCATTCTAATCATCCAGGAATAGGTCCCTAGCCAAGAGGAATAAATTTGGTAGAACGAGGAGTTAGATACCTGTATTATATACCTTTAATGCCAATTGCTAGATGTCTGGCATTGAATTCTAGTGGAATCCCACGCACGCTGGTCAACAAAAATGGCAAACAATTTCCATCCTTGCTCTGTGTATACTTTGCAGGTGATGAGGCGGACAACCCACTTGAGGTTGCATTATCATCCAGCTTCTGTCTTTTGGTTGGAGGAGACTTCTCTAACTCATCGTTATCATCATCAGTTTCAGAATCGTAATCTGTTCAAAGTAAAAAGTTGACATTTATCAAGTTCCTTGCAGTCAAAGAACACAGTTTAACTAGGCATTGCTATTGTTAAAATATTTCAGAGTTCTGCATTTTTAGTAAGATGCTTTGACAATTATAAAATAACAACATAATTTTAGGCTTGCAAATGTTCGGACAACCCCTGTTCAGACCTTCCAACTCCCACCACATGCAAATCTGGAGGCTTTTGAAAAAAAGCCCAGAAATACCTGAGATTGGGACCTCAAACCTGGAGATTTCTAAAATATGCATCAAATAATAAAAAATTATTTGATGGCTGAGGTTCAGCAACCAAGATCTGTGGAAACGAACGAGACAGCAACCTATAGAAGTCAATATCCTTCAAAGACGCCGGAAGTGGATTGGCCACACCCTTCGGAAGTCCTCACCTAACATCACAAGGCAAGCCCTCACCTGGAACCCTCAGGGGAAAAGGAAGAGGGGCCGACCAAGAAACTCATGGCACCATGACCTGGAGGCAGACATGAGGAGAAATGGCTACACGTGGGGAGAACTGCAATGCTTGGCCCAGGACCGTGATGACTGGAGGGTGCTTATTGGTGGCCTTTGCCCCAGACGAGGCTACAGGCAATGATGATGATGATGATGAGGTTCCGAAGACGTAGTCATTTTGATTCTGTTTCACTCTTGAGTTCTGGACAATGAGTAGCCATTTTGAAATTTGTGTTCGAAATGAGGCTGACATTGTACCCAGGTTTCTCTTATGAATAAGTTTCATTAATTCAGCTGTTATGAACACAGATTTTTCGATATCCCTTCATACTTTCAAAGTTTTTTCAAGGTTTTCTGGTTCACGGTGAGATTAGAGGCAAAGCTGTGAGACCGTGAGATGGCATCCCAAACCATGAGTCTCACAGTCAATCCGAGGTCTGCTTGTTATAGTTCTGTAGCAGTTTACCTCACCATGTGCTAAGATCACAATTCTATTTATTTATTTTACTTTGCATGTACAAAATAATAGGAACAGGGTGATCTGACCTTCCCACACTTTTTTTAGTTGTCAATATGTTTGTGACAGCAAGACTTGGTTAAATTTCTTTATCGCAATCAAAAGGAATGTCTACATTTGGAATCGCGAGTGAGGCTCCGCCACTCCGGCTGCACGAGTTGCAATTTGCTGTACAACAATTTATTTCTCGAGTGATCAGTCAAGCGACTAGTTTATTAACTTTCTCGACTCGAAACTCGATACTCGATCATCGATCCTCGAAACTCGAAATT
>OX393565.1:5389042-5519042 GCA_947652115.1 Blastomussa wellsi | reverse complement strand
GGATTTTCCAGATGAACTCTAACCTCAAATATGAAATGGCACACAAGTTCAAGGATTCACAATCCTGCAGATGACTTTAAAAAGCTAAAAATCCTAAAACTGCTGTCGTAAAAATTTCATGCCATAAAGAATACTACCGGGGTAAGTGCTACGAAAAATAGAATTAGTAACAAACTAAGACCACAGATCACAAGTTTTTGTGACCCACTTTAAGCAAAGAAAACAGCAGCTCTAAAAGAACATGATTGATCTTTTCCCTATTATTATCTGCACACTCACATATATTACACTGACTCTGGATGGACTAGTATCCCATACAGGGGGAAGTAGAAATACTCCTAGACACTTTATGCTAAGGAACAGTCACCTACCATGAAGAGTTTGCCTTTTGTCACATTAAGACTGATATTAAATAGCTGGAAATGAGCATATCTATAATTCTATAATGACTGTGTATTCATGACTCTTGGTGGACCACAGCTCAACATTTTTCAATTGCTTGCTTCTTACAAAATAGTCCATTTTGAAATCAGTAAATATTGTCACTTAATTTTCTGAGTTGCGATAGCAACAATAGGCAATTGAGCAGCGATACAATGGGCTAGTTTACATTTCATCATCTTCAAATCCTA
Source organism: Blastomussa wellsi (assembly GCA_947652115.1). Lineage (NCBI taxonomy): Eukaryota > Metazoa > Cnidaria > Anthozoa > Scleractinia > Plerogyridae > Blastomussa > Blastomussa wellsi. The sequence goes on along the minus strand of OX393565.1, from coordinate 5,518,410 downwards.
GGTCTTCTTCTGGAAAGTCGCCAACTGTAACATCCTTGGGTTTAATAAATCCTCCATATTTTGGTGGACAAGTGAAATATCTCTTCCCAGCAACACTAAAACGAAAACATAACCAAGGTTACTGACCTGACCCAATTTCCTTTTCAAGTTTCTAGCTTTCCCTTTGGGCCAACTTCTCCCAAGCTTTGCTTGCCTGGGCAGTTAGACTCATGATAAGATGATAATGATTTTAAAATAGTGATTTTAGTCCTGATCAGACAAGTGAGCATGGAAAGGTAACTTGCCCAAAAAGGACATCTGCTTAGTCTTATCTTAGGCAACCAGTGAGGGCTTTTCTTGAGCCCTGTTTATACAAACAGTGAAGGACCCCAGGAAGGGCCATTTTCCTGGTAAATTTGTTGCTATGGGAGGTTTCTAGCCGGCATATTTACAGAGTACTCGTACTGAAATTATCAGCCAATCAGATTTGCCAGGATTAACAATGAGCTGACGAAAAGGATCACAGCATCTGGGAGCGATAATATCTATTGATAATTAAGAATTTAAAACAGTGCCAAATTTGGACATGCAATTAACACCCAAATTTACAGACACTATGATAGCTTTCAACTTTTACATTTAAACTCTAATTCCATATGACCGATTAATATAAAGAAAGCTATGTTATTTTCTGATTCATCAGAAGCAGAAATTTCATCCACGTTTTAGGGATTTAAAATGTTGGGACTGGCACAAGATTCACATGTGCACTATTGATTTTTTTTTTCAAAGCAGGCATTCCTCCAAATAACATTCACTTCTCAACACCACAAAATGCTCCAAAATTGCTTGCCCCCAAATATCGTCTTGAGAAATCTCTTAGCAACTGCTCTAAACCTGTAGATTTCATGAATTATGTTGAACCTTTAATGAGCTGTTTACCTGCCATCATTCTTCCCAAATGGTTCATCGTACTTAACACCAACCCACCAGCCTGGTTTGAAATCTGTTTGTCCTGAAATAAACACATTATAATAGCTATAGGGGGGCTGTCAAGGTATTTTGGTGTCATTTTAAAATGCTAATTGGAAATATGTTCTTGCATCAATGGAAACCCACAAAAATAATGGTGTAGTTTGGTTGCCTAGTACTATATCACTACACGAATAACCATTTATTGCCACCTATCACTTAAGATGGCAAGGACAGAAATGGATTGAAACTAGAAAGAAACTAGCCAGTTTTTTTCAAGTTCTAGACTCTAGAGCCATTCCCTGAAAATATCACCAGAAATTCATTACATATGGTTTGCTCTCTCAGACACAGTTCGTTTAATATCTTCCTGTTAGTCCATCAGGAGCATTTTGGGCATGAGTAAAGGTACCAGGTAATGATTTTAGCAATGAATGAAGCTGAAAACAACAAAACCCCTGCAACAGTACCCTTTTAACAGCATGTTTCTTTCTAGTTCATCACACATAAATGATATGAATGATACTTTAAGCATTCATAATAAGAAATGAAGGTGTTTGTGGGATGTATTGCATCACGTTCTAAATATGTTGGGTTTATTGGACTTGAGATCAAAAGAGTTAGGTTTGAGCCCAAGCCAGGTTCATCATGCTATGTTCCTGAGAAGGCAATTTAGAACTTTACCTCGACAGTGCCTTTCTACAATTTGGGATATTTCAAAAATTATCATGGTAGCCCCCCTCCCATTCTTAATTGAAAAAAAAACATCTGAAATGATCTATTAGTAACAGACATTGCCTTCCGGCATAGCCTAGCCCATTTGTGGGATACCTCAAGAACAGTCCTGTTGAACCAGACTCCAAGATGTAGTGCCTAAGTAACACTTTTGATGTAAGGGTCACATAACACAGGAGTGTTTTACAAGGGGGGGAGGGTCGTGTCACATTGTGTCGCACCCAGGGTATCAAATTGGAATTGAAATGTTGACATCCATATTGTGTTTTATAGTACAAGTGTCATTCTTATAGCTGAGCAATGACCTGCTTACAAAATAGCTCACTGCTCATCAGCCAAAATGTTTTTCAGGATGAATGGCAAGGGAGGGGGGTTACAGACACCCCACGACCTGCCTATCACCCTTGTAATGTTCTTACCTACAAACATGACAGTGCCCCTCCTAGCAGGCTGACTGCTAGCTCTGACCTCGCACCGAGAACCAACGGTGATGGCCTTAGCAGTACTTTCTTCCTGTTGATGTCTATCTTTCTCCTGTTGGATTTCTTCTGGGGTTTTCTCTTTAAAACGACCCAGCTTGTTTCTTTCCTTGAATGCTCTCAATGATTCTGTATATTTATTAAAACTGAGTTTATAAGTCAGAACAAAGACAAGAAGTCCGTCAGTCACGGTTTATTCTAGAAACACAATTTTTGGCTTAAGGGAACCTATTCTGACAACTAGGAAACTGAATGGTTTATTTGGCCACCATATATACTCAAGCACTTTTACTTAATACAATAGAAACATCGCCAGCAATTACAAATGTTTGTAATTAAATTAAGTAACTATGTCAAGAGGAAATAAAAATTGAATTGAATTGAATCAAGAACCTCTCTTCAGGAAAGGTAGTGCCAGATACAGCAAAACGCCACTTATAAGAGCCTAAAATTTCCATTTTTACCCATTAAGAACCGGTTTTAGTCTATAATTTGAAACAGGAACTCTATATTATAGTATTATATAGAATTAAAAAAAGACTGAAGTCATTTAGACATGGCTATTTTATCAAATTATATAAAATTTTACAATATTCTTTCAGCAACAAAAAAAGCTATTCAATAAGTAATGGTAATATGACTGAGTGGATTCCAATTCGGCCTGCAATCATAGGTTGTATGATTAACAAACTTGGATGACTGCATAGCAGGAGTCTGATTTGATTAATCACGAGTATTTATAGCTGCCATAATTATACAAAACACAAACTTTATTGGATTCCACTAGACTAACCATTAGGTCACTGCACCTCTCATATGCATCTATCATCCTTTCAATAACACACAAACTCTGCTCATGTAGACAGTTATGTTTTTCACTGCCGTAAATCAACTTGAGCGGGCCTCTCAGGAAACAGAAGTTCTCTTCAACAGGGTCAAAAGGTCACGTCAGTCAGTTGTGACTGGTAGACTTTGATCCATTTTGTTTGTTTCTGATTTTAAAGGTTCATTGGCTGTAACCATAATTATGATTAACGGCAGCAAAAAACCCAATTGTTGGTTAAGTTTTATACTTCAGAGTTCTCATGTCAATGAAAAGCACAGTAACAATTTGTTACTAACCAGATCTCTTTGAATAATCATCTGTGCTCATCTCGTATTTTTCTACAGCAGATAAATCTTGAAACTCTCCTGGCCTTTTTGTGGGATCCTTATCCACCACCTTGTGAATGGAATCAAAGAAAAATTGAATTATTTACTGAAACATAGGTTGAACAGTGTATAAAAAATAAAACATTGGGTGTCAAACTGAGTTCACACTATATCTTTGTTTACACACTTTCTCATCTGGATATCTAAATGCTGAGAAGAGAGTTGAAAATATGATGTGCAATTGAGTATTTTTGATGAAGTTTGGGATGCTTGGATACCTGATTAAACACTGTCTTAAGTGATTGATATGATACTGGGAAACACAGAGAAAATCCTTTGGAGGAAGTATGTAAAACAATAACAAATTCAACATAAGTATGACACCAGGTCCAGACAGGGAATCATGTTCTAAATCATTCAACTAACTTACGATTATTTACAAAGATATATAGTTTACTTACATGTAATCTCATATTGTCGTCAACTGGATAAGCACCCAGTAATGCATCTTCGTTATTTAGGATACATAAAAAATTTCCTTTAGTGTCCAAAAGCTGAATTTCCATTGTCATTGCCGAGCAACCTGTTATTAGTTCTAATTTTCCCTGAAAAAATAAAATGGGTACTTAAGCATTTAGGCAAAAGGGAATATCTGAGTTGTCCATAAGTCAGAGTACAGGGAAAATGGAATTTACAGCTTGTCCTTGTGGCAAAGTGGAACCGCAGGGACCGCACAGCATATTTGCAATTTGGGGGGTTAATGCAAATGCCATAGGCATTTGTAGCACATGGCACAGGTGCAAGCCATCTACTGTAGGGGAGTCTGGGGGGGGGGGGGGCATGCTCACCTGAAAATTTTAAAACTGAATGCTCTCAGAATAGCTAAAAATGCATCCCAATACACCAGACACAGTGAATTATGTTATTATCACACACTCTGTGAGAAAATCATTTGCTGGTACAGTAATAAAGTAACAGCTTCAGATCTACGAGAGTGATCCTGTAGGGATCGTGACCCCACAAATTCAATGCCTCACCCCTCCCTCCCTCCTTTATATCAACAAGAAAAGACAAAAACTATAAGTCTTTCAACTGCTCCTCCTCCCCTGATAGGATAATAGTCCATTGAGGGGCTAGTTAGTACCCCTGGAAGCACTTGTTTAATGCTGCGCCTCGTTGACTATTCACACATAGAAAACTTGGGCTCGTAGTCTAATTGTTAAATAATTACAAGCTAAATCATAACCCCAGATAAGCAATATATTAACTTTGCGGCTTCAATTTGCTTCTGCTCTAAGAATTTTCACTTTCCTTCTTATATTCATTTATACCACAATCGAAACAAATCAAAGAGAAAACTGAAACAAAAACAAATTTTATACAAATTTTACACTGTGTATAATTCGTGATACCTTTAAAGAGGAGATCGTTTCGTTTCTTTGAAGCCTCCTTTCTGATGTAAAAGATGTCATTGAGCTTGTAATCTGAACAGACACGATACTCGGTGTCTCTATAGTCGCCATTCTACCTATTTTGGAACGACAATAGTGTGAAAATAGGGAAAATAGTCGCGAGGAAAGTGACAGTCGACAACTCCTTTCATTTATCGCGGGCTCAAGGCTAATTCTCGTCAAGGATTGGACGGAATTGAGCACGTGACTACAGTCAAAATATGGCGGTAATTTGGACAGAAAGAAGGATGTGAAAAAACAACTTTACTTTTTCATGAAAGGAACCAAAAATGCGCCTAAATTGCGAAATATTGATCGTAAATCGAGTAGCTCCTTCAATGAACATGCGAAATGCAAGCAAGGCTACTCGTGCTTCTTTGGCTATCGGACGAAAAGATGCTCCAAAACACGTTGATGAAAATGGGAAGAAGGCTGTCTTCCTGTTGGTTTGTACTGCAAAGGAAAGAAATGGGGCAAAATATAAGGTTTGTGCGAGATGATCAAGTGTCTTATAAACTAGCTCTGCCATTAATATTATGATTTATAACTTGATGATATTCGAATATCGCTTTTTGACTTGTTTTAACTTAGGTTAAAGAAAACCTGCAGCAGATCTTCTCCAAGTTTCTTGAGAAAGGGAAAGCAACAATTCGATTTAAGGAACCTCCACATGATCTATTTATCAACAAGGTATAAAATGTAAATTTTAGGCGAGACGTACGGCTAGATCAGCTCATTTAATCATAACAAACTGTTACTTCTGATCGGAAACTGGGTGAGCAGGGAATGTGGTTCCAGAAGAAAGTCCATACCAACCCCACAGAAGGCCACCGGAGAATTGGAGACTCTGAAGGGGTTGGGGTCTCAAAAGCTAAAATATTAAAGGAGAGTATGAAGCTAAACCAAACTTTCTGGAGGGTTGAGGGGTTTAAACCAAAAGCTCCTCTGTCAGACAAAAGCCATTTTACAGGAAGAAGGTTATTGCTTAATTTAAAATGAGAAAAAATGATGGTCACCGTACTCGTTTATGAGGAAATGTTGATTCTCTTCCCTGGTGAGAACATTTTACTGTTGCTGTCATTCTCGTCCCCAGAGGCTGCGATTCATTTGGTCAGCGCCAAGGAATCGAGACCTCTGGCTGCAACCAAATTGTGAGCATGCGTAGAGAATTCGTTTTGTAGCTTTCAACCAATCACATTTATCAGATTTGACTTTGTGCATGCGCAGAGTGACGGGAAGTTCGTGAATCACAGACTTCCGGTGTTGGACCTTCCCAGAGGTCGCAATTCTTGGTGCTGACCTCTGACCTCTCAACGGGCACGCACACTTATTATGCATGAATTTATCCGCAGTAAGGAAGCGCAGTGAAAAGCTAGCTATATATAGGGAATCACCTTAATGACAATGCAGTGAGTGTCATGATTGGTGCAACTGACATTAAAATACAGACCTGTATTTTACTGTTGCAGTAAAAATAGTGGGAATGTCTTGTTATGAGTGAATAGAATCAACTCACACTTTGCAAGAAGGAACATTGGTAGTTTTGAAACAACAATAGGAAACGTTTTCAGTGTGAGGACCAACAAACTATTTGTGGTGCACAGTCAAAATAGGTACACTGTATTTATATGTGGCTAAATATCATTTAGGCAAAGTTAAACTAGAGCGGGGCTGGTCAGCGGTCGTCCCCTATTGCGGTACGTGACCTACGGGGCGGCCCGTAGGGCTTTTGCAGGGCTTGTTTATCTACTCGTGCTCATGTTACGGTTTCGCTTTGTAGCTTTTGCCTGCTTGCTAGCACGTCGATTCAATTGCCTGCTGATCGTAGCGATCACATTTTGCTCGCCCAAAGCTTTTGCTCCCTTCCCCTCCCTCCCTGTTTTGATGCGTTAGGGGAATTTTGCTTGGCTGGGACTTCTGGTAAGTATCATAGGTAAGTATCTCCACTGAACCCTTCAGTGTGACGGTGCCGGTTAGTGGCTGCACAGAGGGTGGTTCCCGCTTCCAGGGTTGCCATGGATACCTCCTCTTGGCTACCTGCTGCGGCCCCCCACTAACCAGGAAGGCACCAGCTCCCAAGCTCATCTTTAGCGATGAGTTTAATCATTAATTTTATCGTTTACGTTCTTGGCAGGCTGATCCATCAAGTCTCAAAACATTCCTTTCTACACTAAAACTCGGAGACAAAGAGCTGCAAAAGATCAACCTGTCCTCACTGGCTCCTGCAAAAATTTCAGAAATTGAAAAGCCCAAAACTGAAATGGTGATCAAACAGCGAGGCGATTATCCTCTTGGAAAGCCATTTCCAAGTACACTAAACAAATTAACTGTCAATCAGTGTGGACTTGTACGGATTGAAGCACGAATCCTACAGATGAGAAGCTTGTCATGTTTGAATGTAGCTGACAATCAGATAAAGGCAATTCCTTGCAGATTAACAAATTTATCCACACTATCTGAGCTGGTTCTATGTGGTAACAAGATCAAAGACTTTCCTTCTTCACTGTGTACTGGAACCTTAGCATCATCTTTAAAGCTCTTGGATCTCAGTCGAAATGAACTTAAGCTTTTACCTGTGATGTTTTGCAACTTGAAGAGTCTTGTTCATCTGAAACTAGATCGGAACCACCTCCTAATGTTGCCAGTTAATATTGGACAGATTTCAAGTTTACGTTTCCTCTCTGCCAGTCATAACCAGCTCAAAGTATTGCCATACAGTTTATCTAAATTAAAGCTGGAATCAATTGACGTGTCCGAAAATCCTTTTCTGGATCAAGACAAATGGAACATTGTCAGTAAATTAACTGTTCCATCTTTGAAAGAATGTTCAGGAATTGCTGTCAAAAAGCATAGGTAAATGTTTTTGTATTTTAGTAAGTTATAAAGAGTGTTATGTTATGTAAGTGGTTGTCATGTTGGGGAAGGAGAATGGATGGCAGCATGATCATCCCTTGCTAACTGTAAGTCTATATATGAACCTAGTCGCCCATAGGCCAGCACTTATCCTGGTTTCCTTAGTTCAAAGTGACTGGGAGTCTTTCTACTTTCCCTGGGTAGGATGTTGGTCCATCGTAGGTTTACCCCCAACATTAAATTAGCCAGAGCTGATTTATGCACCTGGGCGTACAGAGGCACTATGAGAGTACCATGTTTTGCCCAAGAACACAACACAGTGCCCCAGGCAGGGCTCAAACATTGACTTCACAATCCAGAGTCCAGCACACTAACCATTAGGTCAGGTCAGGCCATCACCGCTCCCTTCCTTCTACTGCACCTCCCTTCCAGCATTAATGAAACTTTCAGATTTTGTGTCTTAACTAGCAGAAATCCCCTTGAATTTTGATGAATCTTAGCAACAGCCTGTCTGCCCTGGAGACACAGTGGCCTAATGGTTAGTGCACTGCGACTCCAGAGAGAGTTCTCCAGTATCAAGCCCTAGCCAATGAATTTAATGCTGGGGAGTAAGCCTGCGATGGACCAGGATCCCATCCAGGAGGGGACTAGAAAAGTCACTCCAAGGTGTTGAAACTAGAGGCTAGCACTGGCCTGATGGGTCACTAGGCTGCAATGCAGGCTTCTACCTACTCTAAATCTACTTCCTATTGACAAACATGAATTAATTTTTTATCCAATAATTATTTTGTTTTTGTGACTTTGTGACTAATTTGTTGTATTCAAGATCGAGAGATCTGGTTCAAGCCTGGCCTGTGGTCCTTGTTTTGTGTTACCTACCAGCAACTCCAAGATGTCGTCCTTAATTGGTTTGCACTGATTTTACTCTTGCTTCCCAAGTCAACGAGGCATGACCTTATAAAAAACTAAATTGGGCTTGGGTACCTTACCTCAGGTTTCAATAAAATTTGAAGTTGCCAGCTGGTTTAAGTGGGGTAACCAACCATTTAGAAGATCGAAGCTGCATTTAATTTCTGAAGTCAGTTTATCAAAAAGGTAGCTGACTTCTCTGAGTGATGCAGGCAACGTAGCTGACACTTTTCATTGGCCATCAGTGCTTATTGAAAACACTGTTATGTACATGTACTTTGCTCTTTCTGCAACATGTGAATGTCGCATGTGTTTGCATTTGTGTTTGTGTGGCAGGATTGAAACAGAGGGAAGGCCAACAGTTTTTAATATTATTCTGTTTTAGGTGTTCATACTCCAAAGAAAACATCCCATCCACTCTATGCGTATTTCTGGACACTGTTAAACAATGTCTGTGTGGAAATTACTGCTTCAAATCCTGCGTCCACCACATTGTAACCATCAATATTCATCACCTAGCTCATACAGTGGTGTCCGTGTGTCCAACACAAAGTCACTTACCAGCAGAGAGTTTTCTCTGCTCCAGGAAGTGTCTTCAGAAGTTGCAAAACAGTAAGAGACCATATTGGCGGTAGAAACACAGTGGTGTCTTTGAAGAGAAAGCCGGATGTGTGAACCAACAAAAACCTTTGCGATAGAAAAGGTTTTTAATGGATGAATATAAATTCAAAACAGAATAAAACCATGTGAGAATTTGAAATTAAGAGAGAACAATTTGGTTTTATTCAGTAAAGTCTATTGCTGTCAAAACATGACTATCAAAAACTTTGCCTTAAGAGGGGACTTTCTTAACTACAGATGTAGACCAGTTGGCAAGGGGTGGCTTAAGGTGTTCTTTATCTATTAGCACAGGTTTGAATTCTCAGATTTATATGCCTTGTACATTTCTATTCTGGTTGCATGACTGTTGAATTATGGCCATGAGTTGAAGCTTTTGAAGGACTCTTGGATGGAACAAATCTATGCAAAAAGCGTATCCATTGGTGGTCTGGTTTTCAAAATATGGCTTTTAGTAAAATTCCTTGGCAATGCATTTATGGCAAATTTTTAGTTAAGAATAACCCCCTTAAGTTGTTTACCCTGCAGTTTGTGTGCAAATGCATAAAGAGTTTAGACACAATAAGTTTCTTGCATGTTGTAGAGTTTCACTGACTTTTTTCTCCAAATTCTACAGTTCTGATTTATAGTGCATCATGTTAGAGAAGGTTTAGCTTACCGTATAATTTCTCAGACGTATCCATAACTATCAGCCACTGACAATGTCAAGCTGCATGGGGGGGGGGGGGGGGTTGTGTATAGCTGGGGCATTTCAACTTACCTGTAGCTGAGATTTTGTGTTAAATTCCCCACCCTAGGACATTTGTGGATGGTAAAAGGATCTACCAAACTTGAATAAAATGTATGAATGTCAAAAGTTTCCACTGCAAGCAGATCATTGCTGTTAAATCCCCTGCCTGTGCTACACTGATAGGTGCATAAATTTATGTTAGTAGCATCAACATATTCATGCATGCCTCATGCACAGAGTATATTATAGAAGTATTTAAAATGAAGCTTGACTGAAAGATAGCTTCCCTCAACTATTACTTAATTTACTCAATGTGAAGACAATTGCGACTGTTTACAAAAAATATTTTCGTAAGATATTCTGAAACTTTACATATAGAGGTGTGTTCGGAATACAAATCAAAATTTTGAATCTGAATCTGATTAAGAAAATGGTGGAATTAGTGTCTAACAATTAGACTACGAGCCCCAGCTTTCTGTGAGTGAGTGTCCTATCGCTCATAGAAAAGGAGGAGTAGTCTAATTGTTTTAGTACAAACTCTAAATGGAGTATATTCCAAAGCCTACGTACTTTTAACTCATTGGCGCCTGTGTCAGCCAAAAGGGAGCTTAAGCAACGACGACGGCGACGGCTAGGACTACGCCTGCTTAAAAATGACTTTATATTTTACGCACGAATTTCGCAATTGTCTTGATGTATTTGGTGCATCTATCGCTTTCAAACATAGCTCTTGTAGAAAATATAAGGACGGCGTTTATTTTCAAACAGAAAACCGAAACTTTAGCCGTCGAGGTTCACGTTCTCAAAAGTACTCAGAAATTGGTCATTTCGCGTTGTTGTTTTGCAGAGGACGGCAACGAAATGTACAAAGAATTATAGCGCACGTGCAGAGCTATTGTACTGCTCATTAAATCTTTTGTTTAGCGACGTTCTCGTTGAGGTTGCCGTCGTGATTTGCTTAAGCTCCCTAAAAATCAGCCTAGACGAACGTTGCCCTTTGTTCCACTTCTGACGTCATCATCTTTGACCAAAAAAGTCATCACTTAAACTCAATCTCTGCAGGAGGAAAAGATTTTTCCAGTGATACCTAGATCAGAGTTAACTGAGTATGAAATACGAACGGAAATGCTTAGAAATTCGAGTTAAAAACTCGGAGGAAAATTTGCCTCAACTGCCCTTGGCTACTCCATGGTAAGAATGTCCTGTTTGGATGACTGAAGGCAAGCCCAGTACCAGGCCAACAACTGCTGCAAGTCTAAAGACGTATGTCACTTTTTAACCAAACTTTACCTTTGTGCAAGTCCGAACAAATATTTCATCAAACGCGATGCTAGTGGAAAGACAGGCATGCTTTCATTCATGTTGAAAATAAAATCTTGATTAGTTGAGAGCAGATTTAGCTCATAACTGACCATACTGTGTCACAAATGTTCAAAAAAGCGCTTCATTTTTCAAAAATCTCCAGGGGCCAATGGGTTAAGCCAAAATTCATGAAAAACTGTCCCTTTAATAAGCAACACGTGCATGATGGTGTTCTATTTAACAATTAGAGCTTGAGTTGTCTATGAGCGAATAGTCAACGAGGCGCAGCCGAGTTGTCTTTTCCTCATAAAAAACGAGAGCGAGCAGAGAAATTCTCAACTCTAAAGGATTGCATTTCAAAATGTACCAATTTTATTATGTACGTTCAAGCCAAAAATCAAGAAATATGGTGTCTTTAAAAATCAATGCGCGCGCGATCGTTTTCTATCAGCGAATATAAAACCGGTTGGAGAACAGATCAGATTCACGGATCTCCAATGGAACATAGCTGAGTTTCTTCTGGAAATTCTACTGGAAATCCGTGAATCTGATTGGTTTTCCAACCATTTACTATCAATAGGGCTAGAAAACAAATCGCGCGCGCATTTCCCTTGGAAGGCACGATTTTTCTTCAATTTGGCTTTTGAGTACAATTAGACTACTCGCCCTCGTTTTCTATGAGCGATAGTAGGCCCCGCCTCGTGGTAGTCCATTTGTTAAAATAGAAAGAAGTGTGAGAAGGAATCAGATTTGAGGATTTCCAATAGGACACGTACGCGAGGAAGTTTTAGAGACAATATTTTCTGATGCTACGGGTCTTTGCCATAAAATATATCCTAGTTTGTTCCATGTTATCGATGTACTGTATCTATTACAATGTACTGGTTATGTAATACCTGTTCCCGCGGAAAGTGTGTAAATAAGCTGAATTAGACATGGGTTTGTCACTGACTCGTCCCCAGTCGTCTCTAATGAGAAAAAATAACAGGCGCGGGGAATGATGGGAAGGAGACGACTGGGGACGAGTCAGGGTTTGTCATGTGAAATTGTCAGGAATTCTAATGGGTAACTTGAGATGACAATATCTCAGAAATGGTCTGGTGACCTATTCTTTTTATTGTATATATGTCTGGATTTTTGAGAACGTGGTCAACCTTGAGCCAAAACTTTTTCGCCTGACTGCCGGCGATAGCCGGCAGTCATGGCCAGCCCAGCGCTTAAAATACCAGGGGGCTTAACGTCAACAAGGGTATCACCACACTGCCCTGGCACCTGGCTTTCAGCGCGTACCAAGTTGGGCACCAACGATGCAAACCCAGGGGGGGTGGGGTGGGTAGAAAAGCTGAATTTCTAGTCTGAAAAGTGTTTTTTTTCTTGGCAGGAAGCTCTACATGGTCCCTGGGGCCAGGGTTAAGCACAACCAGTGACAGCCTGCCACTCACAAGAAAGGTGGGTGTGCATGCTACCTGGTGACAGGTTGGCCGTGATTGATTGATTGGAAAAGCCGGTGTTTTTGCTGGAAAATTCCCGGGCCGGCCTGTGTGAGTTTGACATGGTTCTCATAAATCCAGTCATATATTTGTGAAAGTTTAAAAAAACTAAGGGGGAATGACCTAAGAGCTCAACTTTAAAATCTTTTATAAAATTTTCAAAAATGTTTTATCTTATACTCTTTTTAGTGTTTTACAGCCTGCAACCATCAAATGCAGCATTTGGACAACAAAATGCCAATAAACAGCCAAAATGAAGGACCGAGTGCATAAGAGGGGACTGGGCACTAACAGCTTCAATGGCGTTTGTCTCACAAACTACCCGTATGAACCTACCTCAAAATTTCACAAATTAAAACTTAACATTAATTAAACATTCATGCAAAATAAAGTAAAAATTTGTTGGACAGAAATAGGAAAATTTGTTATTTTGCCCTTTTAAAAATAGCTGAAAGTCTGTTTTACAGATTTTTTAAAAAAAATTTGGCTGTCATCATCATCATCATCATCATCATCATTTATTTGCCTTTATGTGTATAACAAATTTAGAAATACAGCAGGCTGTTAGGCGAGGAGACCTCAGGAAACCACCAGGTTTATAGGAGAGGCCAACTCGACATCGAGGGAGTGCGGCAGAAGCTAACTCATAAACTATTTTAATAAAAACTCTAGCACTTTGTTCTTTTGTAGATAGTCAATTCTGTTTAAATTAGATACGTAAGTGGACGACCACGTAGAGTTACAATAAGTAATAGATGGATAAATTAGCACCAAATGGTGTTGTCCTAAACGATTTATCCGATCACCTGCCGGTTTTTACTTATTTCTCTAGCCAAACCCTGACGCGCGATGGAGATAATAAAGCATTTACACGCAAGTTTACTGACGAAAATTTGCGTAAATTCAACGAAAACGTTTTAAGGTGGCCGAACACAGTTTTTAAAACCTGTGTTGCATTTGCCTTTTATTCTAAAACCGTTGAACTCTAGGTCCCCAAAATTGGCAGGAGATAAGTTAAAAGGATAGACTTTCGAATTTTGATAGTTACGCTCACGTGTGCGCTGTTGCCATGGTAACTTGACTGGATATAAACATCAATTTAAAATCGGGTTTTGCCTATTTGCGGAAAATTCAGTCGTTAGATTTTCTCTATACTCACATGCGGACACTATTCTAATGTTATTTTAACAGACCGATTTTTAGCTATCCGTCCTTGAATGATAACTCCATCATTTACAATTTCCTCTGTCAAATTTCAGAATTTTTGCAACAACTTTCTTCCTTGTTTACTGAAGTATTTTCCTGCCAAATTTGGTGAAATTCTAACGAGCGGTTTTCGAGAAATACGCGTATTTTGGAAAGATTGGACCTAAAGAGTTCAATCTTAATTTTTTGACTAACTACGCATGCGCTGCATTACACTGGGTTCTTACGGTACTCATGATAACAAACCTGCCAAATTTGATTTTTTCTGACATACCATTCTAACAAGACCTAAGTTTAGAACATACTATCATTTAAGAAAAACAAGGCCTCATAAAAAAACACCTTGGAACAAAAACTCATCACTCTTTTGGCTCCATATTTGTTGTGCTATCCTTGTGCGCGCGCTGCCTCGCATCAGCACCAACGACTGCAGAGCGCGCGCAAAAACTGTGTTCAGCCACCTTAAACACAAACTGGTCCTCACTTCGCGACAGAGATCCCAATACGGACGTGATTCATCCACATAAATAAATTGTGAACGTCTCACTGTCGGTTGTACGGTAGGTTTTCGAGAAAATTTGGGGCAAACACAGATTTTTACAGCCTTGGACGAGAATTGAATTACGCGTGCCCTTTTACTTCAACGCGCGCTCATGTGACGCCATGCGTCGCGTCAGGAACTCATTGCCCAGTTTCATACCGTCTGATACTGGGTCGAGCGCGGACTTTCGCGGACAAATTAAAAAAAAACAAAACTGTAAAGTTCCGACGACTTATCCACTTCCGTAATCCTTTTGTTTTCAAACAATACGCTCGTGATGAGGACGCCTTTTCCTTCGCAAGTGCGGAAGCCATTCTTTTCTTTTAATTTATCCGTTTAAGTCTGCACTCGACCCAGTAACTCACGGTATGAAACTGGGCAATAGTGATGGGCTCCCAGTCGCGTGCGTTCAAGAAAGACAAAATTAAAACTTCTCTCCTGGTTGTTTATCTAACTTTCTTATCATATTTTATCTGTCCGAGGTTTAAGCACATGTTTGAAGTATATTGAAATTTTTTTCTTGTATACGAAGTTGAAAGCCTCCGTTTTCGCATGCGATAGACTTCCGTTTTTAGTTGTCATCACTTATGACAGCGTTTTGAAATGTATACATTCTCAATAAAAACTGTAAGTGTTTTCTCGATCCTTTCTGTGTACCTCATTTCGGCTAAGTATCAGTGAGTATATGCGTGGGTGACGATAGGCCGATATCGCATCAGCGGAAACGTGTCAATGTGGTTTTCAGTGGGGGTTAGAGATAAGCGCAAAGCGCAATTGAATGGCAACCTTAAGATCGATCGCGTTTCTCTCCCCCCTACAGCCGCAGACTAATAGACTAATTTTCGATGAATTTGTGGTGATTAGGACAGAAAAGACACCGACGTCATTTACCCTATTGTGACGCACTTAGCTAATTGGTTCATTAATTAATTTTAATCACCGGATTCGAATTATTTGAAGTCGCACAATGGCGAGGAGGACACGCCTGCAAGATCCCTCCATTGAACAGGGAAAATTTAATATTCTTAACCCTGACTTAGCGTTTGCTGCGGAGGATGCGCAACCCGGGTCCTTGCAACAACACTGTCGTACCTTCATTCTGCAGTCCGTGGGCCTGAAGCGTTTGGCGCGCATCGTTGACCTTCCGATTCCCAAGACGATGGTCAATTTCTTAGCCAATCAGCTCTCAGTGGACGACTTTTACGTCAACCGAAATAACTTGAACTCAGAGCACTTATCACATTGTGTGTACCCGGCAAAGTGTCTTCTTGACATGTCCGAGGTACTGCTAAAGTGCGTGCCTCCTTGCCTAGCTGATGATCGGGTAAAAGCCGCGATGGAAGCTTGGAGTGAAGTGAGCCATCCAAATATCATGCACAGCCTAGTACAGTTCAACCAGGGAGGTACAGAGATTATTGTATTTGAGTACCCTCCTGTCGCTCTTGTTGATATCCTTAACGAGCGTCGAGAACTGCGGAGGCTGTTGCCTGAATACTTAATATGGAAAGCATTTTGTGAGCTGTGTGCCGCCATGAAGTACCTAAACGACAAAGGGATTCTCTATGATACTTCCAAACCGACCCAACGTATTTCGTTTGATGAAAACGGAGCCTTAAAAGTGGACAGTGGTTTGCTGTACATGCCCTCCCCGCAGGACAACATGAACGCTATGGCACTGGGGGAAACCGATTCGGGGTTTTACTCCCCTCCGGAAGTCTTAAAAGGACAGTTGTTTTGCCCCGGGAGTCAAGTGTGGCTCCTTGGGAGTTTGCTATACGAGCTTGCAGCATTGGAACCCGCTTACAAGATTGAGGGGACGGACATGTTCACTGCTTTGGCTAACATCATGGAAGGCAAGCCCCCACCAGAAATCAATGAAAACTTCTCCGAGGAGCTCAAAACTACGATTCGTGATTGCATGAAATCTGAGCCAGATCAGAGACCAAACATACAGGAACTTGCGAACAAGGCAGCTGTGGCAACAGAAAGAATGAAACCAAGTTATCAAGGTCCGGAAATCATCGATCTTTAATTTACGACAACGATAACTCCTCTAAGTTCGAAGAAATGGCTCCTATTTTTAACTAAGAAGGTTTTTTAAGGTTTTATTGCGGCAACAATAGCCGCATACTTAGAATCAGATTGGCGTTCGAGTTCATTTGAGCACAAACGTTGATAATGCCACAATCAGCTGTATGTAACTTTATCACAAAGCGAATTGAATTGTAATTCAAAAGCACAGTGGCATTGTGTACCTAAATGCATGAATTGAAATTTCAATACTTGTTCTAACATTTCCACGGATCGAGTCACTAATTGGATCAAGAAAAACTATATGCCAAGATTTAATCAAGTATCCTGTATTCCCTTTTGGTGTATAGCGCTCTCTTTCACTGATATAACGTTACGCTCTTCCAATCAGAATAAAGTGCACTTAACCGCGTCAACTTTTAATAGAGTTTATTTATTTGAAACTTAAAAAGTTAAGTACAGTATTTATAGCCGAGTGGGGCGCGGTGGCTTATGGTCAACGCGCTGGACTGCGGATCTGACAGTCCGGGCTCTGGCCGGGGCACTGCGTTGTGTTCTTGGACAAAACACTTTACTCTCACAGTGCCTCTCTTCACCCAGGAAATGGGAACGGCGAAATAATGCTCGTGAAGGACTAGCATCCCATCCAGCGGGAGTAGAAATATTCCTAGCTACTTTTAAAATCCTACAGAAACCGGGTTAATCTCCGGCAGTGTGGGTCGCTTGACACGAGGCTTTACCTTTGACCTATGTTCCACCAGGGACAAAACAGATTGAGCGAGTGGGTGAATTATATCGGAACGAAACGTAAGGCAAGGTCGATTTTTGACAGTAATGCATTAAAAAGGTGCATGGGTTATTGTAATTGTCGTATAAAAAATTTTCGACATTTATTTGAGGAAATATTTCAATTAGGAAACAGAAAATTGTACGCGTAACATTGTCACGTCATAACCGTGTTTAACCGCCTGCAAAATAATTAACTACACAACCAATCAGAGTGCGCGTTATATGACCAGCATTCGCTCGAGCGCACTGCGCGCGATCTGTTCCCGCCAAAACCGCCGCTTATCAGTCTCGTCCAAGACTCTGCTTCTCTTTTGGTCAATAACAATAATTCGACATCTGGCCAATACCATGACTCCCACGCAGCCGCTCTATAGTAGGTTTGTGTTCCCGATTGCGCGGAGCACCTTTTGAGCACTTTTTTGAGTTTAGAGCACTACTTTGCATTTTGAGGACCCTTAAGCACTTTTTCGCACTTTGGGAAACATTTGAGCAATATTTCACATTTCGAGCAAATTTCGAGCAACATATGTCTTCTAAAACATTTTAAAGCCAAAATTGTGTGTCGCTCGCAACGAGAATCGTGTTGCAGGTCATAAATTTGAATAACTAATGATGTTGTCAAGAATAATAAACCGTTGTCATGGAATGGCACGTGGAATTATCCTTGCGTGACAACAGAAGTTTCTGATTGGCTGAAGTATCATGTGTGTGTCATCTCAAATTTCTCAATCGTCTGATGTCTGGGCTTTACACTACTAAAAATTGACATATTTACGAAAAGCATAGAGGTAACTGTTCACAACTTTTAGCCCTTTTTGAGCACTATTTTGAGATTTTGGGCACTTTTAGCCATTTTTGCCGGCACTTTTTTAGGATTTTACCAGCGCAATCGGGAAAGGCCTACTCTAGAGCGCAGAGTTCTCGTTTTCGATTCATAACCAATCAGATTTGAGCATAAACGAACCGAAGTTCGCGGACTTTTACATCTGATTCAATGATCGACATTCCGCATTTCTGGTACTATAACCAAAAGAAGAGCGGACAAAATTAAATACAAATCTTTCAATTAAGCCAAACGTAACACGTGGTTTAGCTTTTTGCAATGGAGGATGTCGTATCTCAAGTTTAGGCCTAGCTGGGCTAGGTCAACAGTATGCAAATTATGTCACGTGATCTCTCAAGGACAAAAACTATCCTACGAGAAATGGGAACACTTTTCTTCCTTCTTAAAATTGCTCGTAGTTTTAAAACTTTAAGGTCATTAGGTTCGTCGTTTCTGTGCTTGGAAATGTTGAAAAAAGACAAATTACTTTCAGCAGGGGACTAGGTACTAGAAGAAAAAGCCGTCTATTTCCAAAATAAATTAAATATTCAACAACTGCCAAGCACAGTTTCCTTTCTGTTTCTGTTAGGACTTTTCTTGTACCAGTTCAGTTTAACTACTTTCTATAAACTGTTCCCATTTTCGTTTAAAGATTTTTGACAATTGCGTGGCCGTACCAAGTCACGTGACCTAAGTTGCATAAACTTGACATGTCAAAACTGATCGCTTTTGGCATAGTTAGTGGAGGACATGTTTGTCAACCACAATTATGTTGTTAAAAAAGGAAGCCTCCGAATTGAAGTTAGACCACTCCCTCCCTTTTTGGATGGAAATAACTTTCGACCAATGCCTTAATTTTCCTGAGACGTTTGCCTTAAAGTATATTGAAAAAAACGTTTTCTTTTGCCCTAAACAGATGTCTGACGTTAATGTTGCCCTAAACAGGGTAAGGGTTTCAATCCCCAAGCGGCACCCCCATACCCAAACATGGGTCAGGTATCTCCCCCCGGTGGGTAGCTTGTACCTGGAAGAGCTGTTGATCCCCACGTTGAAGAGAAGGAATTAAAACGGAAATAAAATCACATTAAAACAAGTATCAGTCTTTTGCATAGTATCTTTTGATTTCAACTGATCCAGGACTACAAAGATCCGGCACCATTCCGAATTGGTTTGTCGTTGTGGTCTTGCCGATATTAGAATAATTATTAATAACCCTTTTGAAATAATATCAAATCTTCATTTCTCCTTTTCCCTTCGTGTTCCTGTCGTCTTTGATGAGTTAAATATCGTCTTTCACTTTCTTTTGTTCCTGAAAAGTTGAAATCTGAGATCAAAGCGGAGACCTTGGCCCTCAAAACGCCTCTAGCTCTTCAGAACGCTAGATATGTCGGATGCGCCTGGTTGTCCTTGCTAACTGTCATGTTTTTTAATTTTCATCCATTTTGCTTTTTTTCATTTTAGTTCTGCTTTTTTCATATTTTTTATATTATTTTTGACTTTTCCAGGTACGCACGTGCGTATATATGTACAAGAGCCTCACGCGTTTTTCTTACAGAGTCACGTTTGCTACGAATTAGTTCAAGCAGGTAAGGCGAGCGTCGTTGATTAAGTGGCCTGGTTGGTAGAAATGTATGGATACTAGGGTAGAATTTCGGTGTTCTCCGAAGGGCTCACTGAGTTGACGTTTTGTCTCCACAATGTATTGACCATTGCACTTCTTGCATTCAATCAGCTAGATGAGGTTTTTGGAATGGCACTGATAATACTTTGTCAGAAATTGTTTGTATCAGTCGTTAGTGTAGTCCTCTAGAAATGAACAAGTGAGGAAATGTGGGTGGTTGCACTTATGGTTTTCAGCGGGCTTTTGATTGCGGGGCTTGGCAGTGTGTGGTAGCTGTGAATGCACGAGTAGATCGCAGAGTTGTGGTACGACTCAGTGGTGGATCCAGACCTGGAGCTAAGGGTTGCGGGGGGGAGGGGGTAGTTGAAAAATTGAAGTGAGGAGGCATGTGCGAAGCCGAATACTGGGACCATTACCAAAAATAAGGGGGCCCTCCCCTAGCTCCGCTCTGTAGGCCATACCTGGTGAATGATAGCCTGCGTGGCAGGTGGTTCAAAAGGGGAGGGAGGATGGAAAGCGAGAGCGCGAAAGGAAGGGGGGAGGAGAAATTCGCACTCCTCGCTTGCCTTCCCCCCTCCCCTTTTAAACCACCTGCCACGCAGGCTAGGTGGATGACTAGAGTATATTGACAATTTTAAAATAAAAAGACCTGTGGGCAGCATGCAGCAACAGAGTTTCATATTAATCGACCGGTTGCGTCTGTTAGCGAGACTTCGTCAGGATTAAACTACAAGATACAAAGATGGAACTTATTTTATTCTAAATCTTTGTAGTGCAAATTACGCTTCACCTACAGGCAGGAAATGACTAAAATCCTGCGCTAAAAAATGTGCAATGTTTTGGGGGCTCATGAACTTTGGCGAACTTTTCTTTCAGAGTGGGGCGCTTCACCCAGGTGTATGAATGGGAACCGGCGAATTTACTGCTGAGGGGGGTAACCCTGCGATGGACTGGCATTCCATCCAGGGGAGAGTAGAAATACCCTCTGTCGCGGCATGTCCTAAGGAAACCGGGATAAGCTCCGGCCTGATGGGCAGGGGTCTTTGGGGTCTTTGATGTCTGTTTTCAAGACCCCCGCTCATTGACATCAGTCGGAGCGTGAAAATGTGGTCGATGCATGTGCACCCTCTTTGTTGAAATCCTGCCTGCTCGGAGCCATCACGGACACAACCCTGAACTGTCACATGTTTTTCTTTTGACCATCACGTGCTCATCACGTGAGCTTAGAATTTTTTTCTTACCACTCCCCCACGGGCATACGCTAAGAGAGACCCTGGGAACGAAGTTGTCTATCAGTTGCCTACAGGCGACTGGCAACATTGAGCGTTCTTCAGTGGGATTATGTTGAATAATTCTAATGAAAACAACTTCCAGTTTCCTCTGGGCAAGAAAATCAAAGATTTTTCCGGCCACGCTATGACACACTTTGAACTTTGAGATTTCCTTTTTTGGAGGACCATTGAAGTGAAATTATAACGGCCACTCTGATTGGTTTATTTACATCAATCCTCCAAATATGGCGAGGCAGTGAAAAATTGCGCCAGTGTGATTTTTGAAAACATCGAGCTCCATCATTTCTAAATTTCGTACTTTACTCACAATTCTTGCGTAAGATTTAACCCTCTGGGTCCTTAACTAACCATATATTTGTGTAGTCGGTGAAATATAAGTTAAAAGAGTTTCTTGGATATTTATCTTCAATATGTCGGAGTCCAATGTGCCAGAGACAAGCGACTTGCTAGATTTCACGGGCGACGAAGATGTTTCTTCCACCACAACTGCAGCTTTTGATGAGCCAACGAAAGACGAAGAACCTTCTCCAGAAAGCGAACTCGTGCCCGACGAAAAGGAAGAAACGCCAGCCGTAGAAGACATACAGACAGAGAAAACAGAATCGGAAGAAAAATCTGAAGAAGCAACTACCACGAAAGGTGAGATTGTTTGATTATGTGCACGTTGATCAACAAGCGCGGTAAACACTGCTTTGCCTGTGGATTTCAATGCAGTTTATACCGTCTAATATTATAATGCCTCATGAAGTGCTGGATTTAGCTTGAAGGAAGAAATGATTAACATTTAATCTTGTGAATTGATACTGGTAAAGAAACGAACTGGCGCCGGTATTTGGGGTTTTGCTCGAAGTTTTTTCGCCGTTGCATTTCGCTCTAAAAGTTGCTGTTTGTAATATTCTAGAGCTTACAAGCCGGCCCGCGAGATGGATGAAAGAACAAGGAATTGATCAAAGAGGTACCCTTTAATTAATGTGCATTTTGAAGTGAACGTAGATTCCTGCTTTGGTTGCCTGCAAAAGCAAGCGAAGCACATGACTGCCCGTGTATAATTTCACTCGTAATGGATTTTTCACAGTGGTTTAAATTTTTTTAAATGCTTCAACCTTACTCAAAGAATTTCAAAATCACAGAGGAAAAAAAATTATCCACTGTGAATTCGAACAAACGGCGTTTCGAAACTCGGTTTAGGGGCGCTGTCTTGCAAAATAAAAACACAGAGGCCAGTCGGTCGCACCCTATTCATTGGAAACTTCATTTGCTTACCGTGGTCAGAATGTAGGGGGAAATATGCAGTTATAATTTAAATAATGGCTTAAAGATTTCTCTACTCGTGGTCTAGTTGATCTAGAGTTGCTATTGAACTCTACATTGAACAGGCCATTTTACTTGCAGGCAAAAATAAATAATGCTTTTTCCCATTCACGATTGTTCCCATTGTGAATTTATCACTGATATGCAGAAAGTGCTCTGCAGTTGACTGCAATAATTATTTTCTATGATTCTGTCAAACTGAATTATTTATAACTAACCAGCATATATTGTTTTTGACTCAAATTCTGGGTGGGGTCTTTTAGAATAACTTCAATACTTTTTTTTATCTCTTTTAATGAAAATTCACACATTTTATTGAGAAGTGAAATCAACTGTGTTTGAAATAAAAATTATTTTCATGAGTTTTCCATGAAATTGTAACACAATTGAGCCTTCTTGGAGTACATGCTTTTTAGAAGCTACTTTTTTCATTGCACCTGCTGATCTGTTTACAATATTTCTTTCAAAGCTGTTCTCTGTGCACATTCAAATTTTTAAATCAGCATTGTAGTAGAATTCTTCATGGGTATTGCTAAACACTACACCTTGTGGAAGTGCAGTGTTTAAAGATTCTTTCAGTGGAGCCCGCTCCATTGTTATTTTAGTTTCCAATGTACAGGAAATTGAATGTTGAGGTTTTCACTCCTATATGATATTTCTCCAGTTAGGTATAATAAATATTGTACAATTCTCCTTGCAAAATTTAATGTAGACTTGTTGGTGTTTCTCAAACATATCAGCAAGTTTCTTCATCCCTGTGATTAACCATTCCTTTTTTATTGCTCAGCTCTATTTTGAGAATCATTGCTCTTGGTATATGTCTTTATTTGATATTATCAATATACATGACATTCTGTCATAAGTGTTGGAAAGAACTTTAATTGTAATATTTTTGAGCTGTTTATGACACAATATTTCACTTCCATTTCTAAATGGTCTGCACCACAGCAGGCAGGTTATAACTTAAAGAAAAATGACAAGACGGTTGAGTTTTGAAAACATGTTTCAACAGACAGAAGCTTCTGTCATCTTCAGTTAGAAATACATGTATCACATTACAAAGTTGAATTTATAATAAGTGCAAGAATGCAAATGTGAAGAAACTATGAAGGAACAATTAAAGATGCGTGAAAATATTTAGCTGTAAAGAGAGTTTTCAATTAACATTGTACAACTGTTTCATTCACAGTTTCTTATTATAAATTCAACTTTGTAATGTGATGTTTCTAACTGAAGATGACAGAAGTTTCTGTCGTTTTTCTGAAGCCACTGATACACGGTTCAACAAATGTTGAACATTGTTGTGACTTGTTGAAACGTTTTTGCGTTTGCCCAAGTCATCAACAAACAGCAACTTGTTGAACAGAATAGAACCAAGCTCTATTTTTGTTCAACAACGTTCAACAAAGTTCAACCTGTTGAATGGCATATTTCAGTGATCAACATCACCTGATACACTGTTAAACATTTGTTGAACCCCAGTCGCAACATTTGTTGCTCAACAAATGTTGAACTGTAAATCATTGGCTTTAAAGTTATAACCACTACAGAGACAAAGAAAAAATCTGACTCCCCAACAGGGTTTAACAGGGGTGGATCCAGGATTTTACATGAGTGATTTGCACCAACTAAACTAGGGGGGTTTGGGGCATGCTCCCCCAAGAAAATTTGAAATTTAGTGCTCTCAAACTGCCATTTTCCACTCCCAGACATATTACCCGCACCATCATAACATTGACCACGACAGTCATCCATAGATAGTCCTAAATCAGCCAAAGCACCAATTATTATCTCTGATAGCTGCTCCTGTTGTTCCATCCTCACAAAGATAGAATCCAACAAACTCTTCTCTGATTGTTTTGGTTGAATCAAGAAATATGATCACCACTGAAAGATTTTCCTTGTTTGATATGTCAGCTGCTTCGTCAGACATAATAGAAAAATATTTGCTATCCCTGATTTCCTGTGACAAATTATTTACTATGAGAGCACCCACAGTTGTAATCATCTCGTTTTGAATGGTTTTAGAAATGTATGTCGCATTTCTGGGTGCAGTTTTCAGGTGATGTTGCAGTGTTTGGTCGCCGCTGTCAATTAGAAATTCTAATAGTGCCTGAAAGTTTCCAGAAAGACTGGCATTTTGTGGATCATCATCTCGTGGACCCCTGAGGGCTATGTTGTTTCTTCCACAGCAAAATTATTGTCTTGAACAGAGATTTCAGAATTTCGCGATTTCTTTTGATTTGCTCCTGAAGTAAGTTGTTGATCTGTTGATCAATTGGGACAGATTCTCTTCTCATATTTCTCAAAAAATTATCCATTGCAATCACTGAAAAGTTATGCATCTCACATTTCCTGCTCGCATGTTTGGTAAAACGTGACACGGCAGAGTTTATTCGAATTCCTCCCACACTGGACTCCAAACAAAACACAAGGTAAACAAAATGCACCATCGAGAAATTTTGAGTATGCTAGCCAGGGAAATCTTTTCAGCCAGCCCCACGCAAAGTGACGCTTAGAATTCGAACATTCCACAGAAACTGGGAAATCAAATAGCTCACCTGGTTTCCACGCATTCTCTATGAACTTCAGCTTATCCTGGTCCGAATACGAGCTGATTTCCTTGAAAACCAAGCCAATATCATACTGAGAACAGCCCTCCTTCCGACAAACTGGATCGCCTCGAACCATGGTTTATAAATCAAAGTATTCTTGTCTTCGCGAAGCGAGTTTACGAATTCAACAAGAACGAAGGGACTTCTGAGGGAGAGGCTTCTCTTTATATATGATTGTCAGTAGTTTGCACGGTAGTTTGCAACGTGAATAGCCAATCACAATCAAGTTTGAGTAGTTCGCAAGACAATGCGACTGATTCTGACAAATCGAAGTGGGTTTTGAGTGATTTGTGAAAAGATCCATGCCTCCAGTCCCTACCCTCTGGGTAGAAACTTTGTTCGGCGGTGCCTGCGAATTTTTTTTCTCGTGGTTCTTGAAAGGTCAACAAATTGACGAAACCGCGCGAACGGTGACTCGTCCACTTCGCTCGGGAGGGGCTGGGTTTGCTGTGTGATCGACGGAATAATCTCTCAGTTGTTTTATTTCATAATAAACAATAAAAAAGGAGGATAATTGATTTCATCAACAGCAATAAATTATTATAGAGCTGAGAAATAGGATTTGGAAAAAATTTGAGTGATTTGTGCAAATAACTTGAACTACTCTGGATCCACCCCTGTTTAAATCCATGACCTCCCAGATAACAGTTGGGTGCTCTAACCAACTGAGGTACAGAGAAGTTAGATAGATTCATATATGACATACATCCTGGATACTGCTGGGATTGGCAATGTCGAAAGCATCAGGTCAGCAAATATGTAATAAAGATGAATAGTTCAGATGCCCGTCAATAAATTAAACTTTTTGAAGGTTAACCTTCAGGACAAATATGACTGATTGATAGATTTGCTCATTTCTTTTCATTTTCAGTGATTGACCTGATCTACTGGCGTTGTCTAAAGAAGACTGCTATTGTGGTTGCCACCGGCCTTGTGTTGTTGATTTCTCTGACCATGTATACATTATTGAGTGTTTTGACGTTCTTCTCCATGGCACTGTTAACAGTGTCACTGCTGTACAGGGTTGGCATGACCGTCATGGGTGCTATCCAAAAATCTGGTACTGATAATCCATTCCAGTAAGTGCCGCATCAAGTTTCATGGTTTTGTTGTATCAAATTGGGGAGTACAGTGAGAGCTTGGTGGCCTAGTGGTCAGTTTGCTGGACTCTAGTTTGATCCATTGGGCTTTGAGTCCTGTTTGGGTCATTGTGTTTGGCAAGACAATTAGCCTGCGTAGTTGGCGGTTTATTTTGGTAGCGCGCTCGATCGAAACCAGAAGCCGAGAGGGCTTGAGTGAGAGCGCCCTCCCTCAGGCCCCTAGCGGCTTCACCTTTCAGTTTTCACTGCTTCTTTTGATCGAGCATGTTACCAAAATGTTCCACCCAATTTCTTTGGATTGTCTTACAAGCAAATAGCTTACTTTTTTCTAGAAAAATGTATAGTTAAGGTGGGTACCTACAATGTAGGTTAATAATACTGTATTTACCCGTGTATTAGTTGACCTCTTGTATAAGTCGACCCCCTAATTTTGGGGCCAAAAACTAAGTTTTCTTCATTTTATGGGTAAACTTAAATATATTGTATTTCTTAGAATTATTGTTCAGGTAAGTACTATGGATATATAAAACAATCACAGCAAGTTTCAAATGTGAATTTTTAATATAATTCTTGCATGTCCGCAATCTTTTTAACAACACATGTACATGTGAGCATTATTGTCCATAATTTTTGAAACAGGCTTACAACATCAAACATACTAATTCCAGACAAAACTTTCTAACTGCGGAAGATGAAAAAACAGCTTTAGCAGGCAGGCAAAACACCAAAGAAGGTCAGTAATCTTTGACAACGCTCGATAAACAGCATGTTTAGCTACAAAATCGGTCGAGTATTGGTAACTGATGACTCCACGTGTTTACATCATGCCAGGTTACTAAGCAGGGAGTTCGAAGCGAGAAAGATGTTTTTCCTCAGCACATTTACGGCTTTGTTTTGCAGGAGGTGTCAGTTCTTTATTCCGAAATTGTGCCAGGGAGTACCTTTAACACTCAGGTCTACATAAAGCAGATAAATTTTAAAGCATTTCAACTCGAACTGCTAATTTAGACGCAGACCGCTAAGCAAACGACTTCGCATTTTATATCATTGTTTATAAGCGGTTTTACATAAGATTATAAAGACAATTGTTATGCTAATTGTGCCAAGTTTCTTTTACCGGTCCTTGGGCGATTTTTTGGACTGATTTTTAGGTCGTGAAAGGTGGACTTGTACACGGGTAAATACGGTATCATGGTATCATGGGCACATACTAGTGTTAGATTTTGAAATCTGGATTTTGCATTAATTTTGCTTTTTACTTCCAGCTCACTCAAACTTATCAAATATTGCTTCAGTTTCACAACGTATAAATGCTTCTCAGATACAAATTTTAACTGGAAAATTATAGCGGTTGTAAAGGCAGTTTCTTTGTTATTTACAAGTTTGCTTTGTTTGCCTCATAAAGTTTGGTCAATGCGAGGCAAAACTATATTCCCTCTGCCAACATTTCCCAAATTTCATTGAAGGAAACTTGAGAAAACATGGTTGAAAAGTGCCACTTTTGCTGCATGCATTTGCATCAAATAGGTCATCAGAACAGGAATTTGCCAAGATTGTAATTTGAGCATTTGCCAACTCTGGAACTGCGAACTTTTTCTGAAACAGTGTTTGCTTTATGTTTGGAAATTTAGACAGCATTATCTGACCTTAAAAATCTGTTTTGTCTGAGCTGGCATCAGCTTGCGCGTGCGGATCTCAAAATGCTTGCATCAGCAACGCGCATGTGGTAGTGAACCTATATGGAGCCACCTTAAGGTAACTGAACAGGTTTGTGGGTGCTTTGCGCAAAAAGATCCTCACGCATCATTTTAAAGATTATAGAACCAAGAATGTCGTGTTTTTAACTGGTGAAATTAAATATAAGAGAAGCTGCAGTCAGCTAAATGCAGATAAAACAATGTTTATAAGTGTGGCAAACTCGCGTCAGATTTTGGTCCTTCAAAGTAAACAATGACTGCATGCCACTCAGCACATGTTTGGCTTAAAAAGTGTGTCGGGGAATCGTTAGTTTGTTCAGACACGTACTTTCCTCAGACACAGCATTTGGACGAACTTCACGAAAAATTTTGCCGAGAAATACGACAAAGAAAGTTTCGTAAACATAGCACTCCTTCGGGGAGTGGTTTTCTGTTTTATCACTGTAACGTACCAATCAGGTTCAATCCCGCGAAACTTGCAGGAAAGTGGTGGCAGATATTGTTTCAAGATCAAAGTATCCTTTGCCGACAATTCTGAGGCAGAATTATAATGTGGTAATTTCTTCCCTTTGTTGGAAGCCAATTTCCCGCATTTGATCTAGCAGTGTTGACAGCTTGACACCTTTAACGTGTGATGTAATGAGTCACGCACAAAAGGAAATTCGCAATAACTCTGGAGTGAAAAAAGATTTTGGATTTCCGTTTTTTGTAAAAGCAACAAAAATACACAGTTTGTGTACAATAAAAATCACAACTTGAACGAATTTGACCCGCGACCCTGTTCAGTACCTTTAACTTACAGGTACATCTACATACATGAGTTGATGTTTGTCTGAAAACTATTTGCAGCTCCGTTCAGCTGGTACAAAAACATTTTGGATTGTTTTCACCAGTTTTGATATGAAAAAATTCTCTTTCTTTTTGTTTGTTTCTATAAAAGCTACGATTTCTAGCTTTCTGTCTTTCTTTACGAAAATAATGGGTCTGAATTCCATTGTAGGACAATTCTTGAGAGAGATGTGGACATACCGAAAGATAAGGTAAATTTTGTACATGTGGATGAATGTTGTACAGTGTAGTACATTAGTTGTCTCGGGTAACCACTAATTTTGAGCACTGCGTATGTAATAGTTTCATCTGCAAGGTTTGCTTTGACACAAATCACCACTTCCACCTGATTGTGTCCTGTTGACTTTGCATAAGTTCTCAAAGATTCAATTCTGAAATTACTCCAGCCATATACACAACTACAGTAGATGCATGATCTTACAGACAGGTTGAACAAAACATTTTGAAATCCTTTTGAGTAACCCAAGGAAAAGTGTTTTTCTCTTTGCATGAACTTGGCCCTTTTCATTGATACCACAAGGAAGCACAAGGTCAGGTCTGATTGCTGAACTTAAGCCCTGTTGGACAGGGTTAGTATTTAGATGCGTGGCAGACAGGAATAACCCTGTTGTTGGCTTTTCCTTTGATCTCCTTTCCCCTTTTTGTCTTCATAATTTTCAATCAATATATCAGTGGCATTTTAGGTCCTTCCTTTGTCCTAACAGCTTTGTAGTTTACAGTCCTTTAGACTGTTTAATCGTCCCAAAACTGCAATCAAATCAATGATCGTCCGGTTTTGTTGTTGTTTCTTTTTCTTCTTCTACATCTTGTTTGGCAATAACATTACAGGCAAAGTATATTGAAAGAAAGAAAAGGCAAAAAATTATTGACTTGAACTTGACTCGTGACTCGAACTTGACTCGTGTCATGAGGAAACTCTGTGGGTCTCTGTTCACGGTTGAATATATGAGATGAAATGGTGCTGTGCAAGATTGAAACGTGTTAAATCTCTCTTTTTCGTTTTGTTCAAGGCTGTGGAGATCGTGGAAGCCAGCATTGACCATATCAATGCTTATTCCAAGGAACTGAGACGACTTTTCTTAGTGGAGGATATTGTGGACTCCATCAAGGTACAGTACATGTATATGTGCTGGGCTAGCAATTTGACATTCACAGTCAAGCCATTGACGAGGAAAGAGGGTGTGTTGCCCTTGATCCAGCAACCAGAGCTTGGTGTATTTAGTGTTGTGATGACTTGTTGCCAGGATATTATGTTTAACCAGTTTATATTTCTCCCCAACCTGGTACATGTACAATGTACATGGTATTTGATTTAGAGCGAGAACAAATGTCAGTAGAGTAACCAAGGTTCTGTGTGTTATTTTGTCGTAATTTGAGGTAGTAGTTTGTACTTGCGTCCAGGATTGAACGCGGGTACATGTATTGTTCAGTTATTACTTCATATTTGATAGCAATGAGGGCACTTTGTGGTGTTTGTCATAAAGAGCTTGCATCTCATTAGCGGTCAATCCTGGACGTATCTGGTAATTTGTGGAACTTGTGAATAAGGCATTTTTCAGTGATTTTTAGAATACAAAAATAGGGTTCTCACGAAAAGGTGGGGCCCAAGGTACACAAGACACAGTACTGCTCTAATTTGAAATTGAACACGTAAACATTCACTTCATTGTGATTTTTTTGTCTACCCACTTTTGGATCCCCTTGTACGTAAAACTTCAGAACACATTTTCCCCAGTTAGGATGTAGAGAAGTAAGCCATGAACCCATTGTTTCTTGTAGTTTGGAATCCTGCTGTGGGTTTTGTCATATGTTGGAGCTTGGTTCAGTGCACTAACTATTGTTATCATTGGTGAGTATGTTACTGCATTTAATTTTAAGCAGCTGGGCAAATTTCGAAATGCTGATGTCTGTTAGTCCATTACTTCTAGCCTGATTAACGCTAACAATTACAGTGCAACTAACACATCCAGGGCTACCCAATGTTTTTTCAGCCAATGCAAAAACGAGTTTAGGACAAAAGAATCAGAGATTGTTCATCAGTGGACCAATCGTAATGAGTGGCTATCTCTATCCTTGCAGAAGATTGCGGACCTCTCAGGGAACTGACAGTTTTTTTTGATTGGTTACTTCTGGTTGTAAATTTTGAAGAACATCTTTTTCAGTGGTCATCATTGTTTCACAGTCGCAAATTATTATACTGTACATGTAGTTTTTGGTGAAAAACTGAAACGTCATTCACTTCACTCACCAATGAGCCACTGAATTCATGGCACGGAATGTTGAATGTGTAACAGACTCAGCATAACTTTATAATTTATCAAATAACAGCTGGAAACAGACTTGACATTTATACAAGTACTGTGCATTGTTCATTTGTTTTATTCATGTTTATTGGGGTATTAAAACATTGGGTTGCACTAGTTGAGTTTGTTGCACTGTAAGATGTAATTGTTGAGATGTTTGCACTTTGCACTTACTGCCACTCATGTTGTTTAATTTACTCTATCAATCTTGTGATAATTAGTGGATGGAGACAGTGAAGGGGTCAATAAATTAATGTATTGTGTTTTCTGTTGTTTTAATTATCTATTTCTTGCCATTTCTTAAACAGCTTTTATTCTCATGTTCTCTGTGCCTCGCTTGTATGAAGATCACCAGGTATGTTACTATTGTAAAAGCCTCCTTCGCAAATGCTGGAGTGTCTGTGTAGGAAACTACTACTGTATTGACAAGCAGTGACATTAGAATTTCTTATTGTCTGTATCAATAATGTAAAACTGGTTTATTAGGGTGTCTCATAAGTTTGGGGTTTACTCGATATCTTTTAAGGCAACTTTATGCTCTCTGAAATAGGTTTACATGTATATTTTCATTTAATTTTGATTAGCAGGTTAAGGTACAACTTTTTGCAAAATTCTTGGATGTGGTTTTTAAAGGCCCAAATTTAATAATAAAAAATGTGGTCACTGAGCTTGTTTTTGAGTTGTAAACACTTATTAGCTGAATTAAGGGTGTTTTTAACAGGTTATACTGTTCCTATGGTAACCAGTAATTTCAAGAAAATAATAGAAACTTGTCAACCAATGATTGGGCATTTATTTGATACCATTATTGTAGTATCAACTGATAAAGATTGTTGGTACTGACCCATCAAAGTATGAGAGGTGGAAATTCGAATGTGCTGGAAGCTGTTGTGAGCAACCTCTGTCAATAATTTATGTAATGACTAACTACATTCACAAGGACCGTATGTGAATTAGTTTAAAACAAATTGAGTGGAGGAGTAGCTTAGAAATTTTTGAATTTTTAAGGAAGTTAACAAGAAGACCTTTTGTCACGTTTATCGATGCCGTTGTTTTGATTCGCAGGATAAAGTCGACGAATACATGTCCATTGTTCGCACCCAAGTATCCTCTGTAATTGAACAGTAAGTCACTTTATGCATTTTGTAACTCTAACTGCCGTTAGTGTCGTCATCATCATCATCAACATCATCTCTAGAAGTGGAATTTTTTTGTCTGGAATAATCTAGCTAGTACCTATTCTGATAATAGTACAGGTCTATTATTCTTCTAACTTTGGATATTAAATTTTTTAATTTTGTTTTTGTTTTTTCTTGGGTATTACAGTGCTACGCGCCTTACTGTTGCCACTCGAGAAAGTTTTTGATTAAATTTTGACATCTTTTTGACAAGTTTTTGCTAACTTCAAAGCGAGCCAGCCAACCAGAACATGAGAATGTAAATTCCCAAGGGAGTGAATGAACTTATAATTTGACATCTCCACCCTTGGAAATTCTTATGTTCTGATTGGCTGGCTCGCTTTGAAGTTAGCAAAAAGTTGTCAAAAAGATGTCAAAATTTAATCAAAAACTTTCTCGAGTGGCAACGGTAAGGCGCGCGCAGCACTGTAAAGTTTAGAAGAAGTTTAGTTGGATTTTTTTTGTCAGCCAATCAGATTCGAATCTGTGAAGCGTAAACTTTAATTTGAAGCATTGGTCATCATGCTATTTTTGGGTCGTTGCATCAGAGGACAAGAATATCCTATTGTTGTGTGGTGACAGTCCCTTACCCACAATGGGAGAATATAATGTTGTCATAGTCACGTGTTTCCAACTCTTTCAGTTGTCTTCTGGACAACTTTAGAAGTCTTGAGATTGCCAAAAAATCCTTGGTCAAATTTTCCCTTGTCCTTGAGAATTAAAAAGTCTGCAAAACATTGCTTTCTATGGTTAAATTTCGTGTTTTTCTTGTCAGGGCAAAGTCTAAGTTGCCAGCCAAGCTGCAGAAGCAGAAGTCACAGTAAACCGCTGATCACAACATCAAGGAATTAATGTTCCAAGTGGCTCTGATTTTCAAGTGTACTCCCTGTTGTTCCCAGCCTGTTACTTAATTTGTGTGTGGATGTTACTTGAATCTCGGAGTAGCTGACTTGACATTTGTTGGAAATTTTGTTTGATGCGTTTTTAATTTGGCACTGGTAACGGGCAACGGTTTTCTTTGTACGGAAATGGTTTAATGAGATACTATAGATGAAAACACTGAATTATTTTTAATCAAGACATTGTAAGCTTGCATTGTTGTTCAGAGCATTATAAGCCACGCCTTTCTTCAAACCCCGCCCCTCCCCTCCCCTCTTACCGGATCCATAACTTCAAGAGGCACTGTTTCGAGGGTTTTGCTGTTGTCGGGTCCTGAATTCTGCCAAAATCTTCGTCTTGTGCCCATTATCGTACACAAAATGCTCCTGCAGAAATGTCACGAAGAATTCGAATGGAATTTTATCAGGGAGAGTGAGCCATGTGTTCTGGTGAATTTTTCATTACATAGCTTGAAAACGTGCCATTTTTTTTCAAGTTTCAATCCCATTTACATCTTAATCCGTAACAGCGTACAAGAGTTCATGGTTTCAATGTAGTAAAATAGTGTTTGGCAACAATTTGACAGTTTTTAACTTTTTAAAGCGAGACTACAACAGCGTGAGAATGTCCCTGATCCAAATGCAAACAGTGGGGCTTTGCTATTGTTTTGGATAGCTTTGTGTGCAGGTGCATTGAAAGGTAACAAAGGCGCTTCTGGCAGATCAATTAAACACTTGACTTTGACTTGAACGAGTGAGGCCGAGAAAGAAAGGAACAGAAGACTTGATGGACCGTGAAAGAAAATACAAGAAAATCATTATGTACCTTAGATGGGTGGTTGGCTTGGATAAATTCTCATTTTGTGACTGTCGTTTGCAGCATGTGAAGGTCGATGTTCTAAATGAGAATGATGTAACTTGCCTAAATGTTTCATATTTATCATTTGTAATCCGTCTCAATCATCGCCATCCTCGTTCATTTTTTGGTCTATCACTTGCAATCTAAACCATGATTGGGTTTCCTACATTTTTATGGTAATTTAGTTTGTAACTAAAACGAGTCAGTATTAGGACTAAATGTTTCAAATTTGTCATTTGTAATCCGTGTCTATCTTTTCCATCCTTCCTTGTTCCTTGTTGGTATAGTATCACCTCTTTGCTGTGTTTCTTCCTTAGTAAACTATTAGTTTTAGGGGATACTTTTAAGGGCAATTTGGTTCGTCGCAAAAATGACTCGAAGCTATCGTGACGCAGTTTGACAGTACAGCGCTTGACACCAACTTGCTTCCCTGGGCAGTTACGTGCTTGCCTGAGTTAATTTGTTTTGGAATCGTACTTAGTTGGAAGATGCCTGAATTATTCACCAAGTAATTGAGGAAAGAAGAGGAGTTGGGTAGGGTTGAGGGGTGACGGGTCAACTTGAGCTCAAGTGGAAGAATAATAGAATCCAACTTTCACACGCATTTTAGCAGTTACAAATATACCTTAGACGTGTAATGATATTTAATAACTAGTAACGAGATGTTAAATAATTTAGTGCGCTCCCGATTAGTCTTGTATACGTGTTTTTAGCAGTTTTTGTAATCTTTGTGGCTGGGTTTTCCAACTTCATAAAAACTGGAGAATTCCTTGTCAAATCGCAACAGGCGCGGCGAAACGTTCGTCTCTTAATCTGCATTGTTTTAAAGCGAACGGTCGAGTGGATGGAAAGCACACTTGTGACTTTTCAGAGTTGAAATACTTTACTTTCTGCGTGCGAAATCTTTTTCTTTATCTTTAATTGGGATAATTACCTGTGTCCCTTGAAACTGAAAAATATTCTCAATCTTGTACTGAAAGATATTAAACTAAATAAGTTAAAAAATACGTCGTTGCCTATTCTCTTTCAATCGTGCTAGGAAGCACCATTTTTTCGAGTTTTGTTGATGAATTATCTACTTTAGTCACTAAAGTCTTTTACTTGATGTGCTTCCCGAATACACTCAGCTCTTGCGTTTTTAGAAACGTTGTAGTTACCTTATATGTAGTAAATAAAAAAAAGTCAAACGTATGTCCTTGAATGAAGTGTTTGAATAACTACTTTCCTCGCTGTAGGGGTGTGGGTGTTTAAGAGAAGCAACCGCGAACAATAAGAAATTGGTTTTCTTAAGGGCCTGATTACATGAGCCGGGCTGGCCCGGTTTGCCGGGATGGTTTGCTTTGTTGGCTAACCGGGCTGGCCCGGTTGTCGTGTAATCGCGAAGTTGATTTTTGTTGCGTTTAACAGACGCGCCGGGATCTCGGCAAACTAAAACAAAATAATTTGGTTTTATCAACTGGGTTGATAATGTCAATTGGCCACCGTAAAGAGATTCAATTGCTGACGTTTCGAGCGTTAGCCCTTTGTCGGAGGGAATCAAGGAATTGTGGGTCGTGTGTGGTTTATATACAGAAAGATGGAGTCGCAATATCTCTCTTCCGGATATCGGTTAGCTGATACCATTTTACGTAAATTGTTGTGAAAATATACCCTTCCGCCCATTGTCCCATACCTATATAACTTATCTTTAGGGCAAGGGGAATACCCCTCCCCAAGCCTCGCCGGCCTACAAACCTGTGCTAGGCAACTTGTTTTGCACATTAACTCGGTTTTTTAAGTTTATTATTTTGAAAATGCCAATCATCGAGTAACGGCGAGAAGCTTAAGCCGGATATCAGAGTATTTGCGTTTTATTTTCGTCGCGCGCCATCGAAATAAATTTACAGCCGTAACTCAAAACGACTTTATTTACAGGTAACTAATAAACAGATCTAATGCCTCTAGCTGACCAGAAGCTTGAAATCTATTTTTAAAGGTGTAAAGGTAACCCTGACGTCAAATACGTAGTTAACTAATTCTGCTATGACGCGAACTGTGACGTAATACAGACGGGACTAGTGTACTTGCGTCATCAGATTTAATTGGCGACAAACTCGATTCGTCACGGCGCCAAAGTGAAATCTAACCAGACTTTCATGTAAACATTTTATTCAAAATAGCTCGAAGACGAAAGCTGTTCTAATTTTGCGAGAAAAATTTGCCTGCAGTCCAAAGTTGCAGCAGTTGACTATATATGAGACGTGTATATATAAACAATAGCTCCAAAAATCTCGCTCATGTGATGGGCCCAGCTGTCGTTGCGGAAAAAGGAAAAAAATTCTGTGTATCTTCCGGTTTGTTAAAGAGACGTTGTAAGCAAATCTGACTGCGTTTTGTCCAGTTCATTGTCTTCGATAGCATTACCAAAGCTTATGATTTTTGTGATTTGTTTCCTTTGTAGCTTTCCTAAAATTCACCTTCAAAAAATGGATCTAATCGCTTTTCCCTACCGGAAGCTATCGTCACCGGAAACACGTCTTTTTTGCTTGTTCGGCTCTTTGCACTGATCTTTTGCCGGGCAATATGTATTTGTCACGTGACAATGTTGTCGCCCATATTGTTAGGGAATATTTCCAGTAGCGACAGTAGCGACTCTTTGGTCAGCGAAGTTTATCGCCTTTTCAAGTTGTGTTTGATTGATGTTTAAGGCAAATTCTTTGATGATCTGTGAGTAGAGCCATGACTGAAGACTGTCCGCGGAGAGGAATAACTTTCCAATGCGGGTTGGCCAGGGAAACGTACGGTTTTGAGGGAAAAGATCTGTCGGCGTTAAAAGAGTTGGCTTGTTCGTTCCTTGAGCACAAGGTATATAATTGAGCCTATTTAAACGCCAGCCTATTTGATTTAACCGCAGTTGGGGTTTTCTTTAGCGCTGGAATATCACAAAGTCAAAAATGGTTCTTCGCATTTGGTTCAATTCATTGTCGGTGTGCCTATTTGTTGATTCGAACGAACCGACAAATTTACTCGACCATTATTATTTTCCTCCCCATTGCATAAGGCCGATTTGTGGTCGAAAAGTTAGTTTTTGCTGTTATCCCGCCGATGCCCTTTTTGTCGTTGAATTTACCGCCAAGCAAAGAAAATATACCGCGAAAGTACGGTTTGTTGCTGTGTTATTTTGCCTTTAGTTGATTTAACGGTTGTGCGCTCATAGGCCGTAAAGTGACAGTTCGTGTCTTTTAGTTAAATCATGTCATGTTTAATAGTTAGCAAAGCAGACCGCATGTTCTTTTGGACTGACTTTAGTGGTCGCACATCTTAATTTTTTTGACCGACCTGAGTGTCTGAGCCGCAGCAGATAGCGAAAAACAACGTGCGCGAGAAAAAATGATCGATTATTTGATGTCATGTCACGCGGTTCTTGATGAACATCTCTTTGCGTGCGTTCTGTGTGATCTTCAAAGTTGTATTCCTCAGGCGGGGAACATTTCGAACATTTCGTCAATTTACACCGATGTTATCTGAGACAGTCGAGCAATCGCACCGTTTTCGAATGTATATTCTCGTGTCTGTTATATTATCGGCGAACGCCCAAAAATATGTATACAGCCCCTTTTGAGTGCATAGCCAAGCGTATTAATTTCTCAGATCGTTCGTATGGATGATCTGTTAGCCTATTTCCCTGTAAAATGTTCAGAAATAGAGTCCGATGTACTTTTTAAGCATTGGCTCCTTCCAAATTCGTCCAAGAACATTTGCAAACACATGGAGTACGTGGAAGCGAACTGCGACAGACTCATAGTGCGGCAAAAGCTTAGCACTTCCTGTTTTTTCGTTGGATCTATTCATTTGAACAATTATTTAAAAGATGTATTGAAGCTAGCCCAAGTGGATTGCTCTGGCGTTTATTAAGTTAAAAACAGCAGCATTGAATCAATGAAGAAAAAGACAAAACTCATTTCAGTTTTTTTCACAAAAATTTGCCTTATTTTGCATCTTCTCTATACATATGTATATAGCTCTCAATTTTAATACGGAGCTCAACGAAGTTTAATTGGCGAGAGCTCAGAAAGTTAGTCAAGTTCTAAATGTACCGTATTTTGTTTTCTTTGCCGTAAGAATAAGTTAATAACTTTATTTTTTTATTTTTCATTCAGACAAAGTTCTTCCCCCCAAGTGGCAAAAGTTTGGGCAATTTTGTCACTGTAAAGAAATTAAGTTACTCCATACCTAATTTCATCTATTTGTTTATTTTTTTCATTGATTCGTCAATTGAAGATAACATCACGTTTTAGAACCAGCTGGTTAAAATGAACCTTGTAAATAGCAATTTCTAAGGAATGGAGGTACATGTATAAATTTGCAATTCTAATATTTTAGCTTGACCTCATAAACTTATTTTTAATGTGAGTAAATATTTATAAGGGTGTGAACAATATTTGTAGTAGATAAACGCTTTACATGTATATTCTCGAAGTTTAAAGGATCAGTACATTAATCTGTATTGCATAGATTACCCAACTGGAATAGTATTCATTTTGTAATGGGTAGTACACTAGTTTCATAACATTCGACATAATACAACAGGGATATATAGAAACATAATTTGTGTAGTTTCAGAAAATATCCGCACTCCTCCTACAGAAGAAATTGGAAATTCCTGGGGGTGAGGTGGAGGGGAAACTCAACATCAAAAATGTTTAGGAAATGTATGAAGTTTAACTGGAATTTCCAGAGGGGTAGTGGGAAAAGGGTCTTAGGAAAAATCCCTTCCATGGGGAATGGATAATTTATAAAACTACACATTAAAGGGAAGCTCTGCTCTTGAAACAAGTTGACCAAGTCTGAAGTAGTGTCTAAATTACAAATTTTATTGGACAGGGGAGACATGACATTTCATAATGATAAAAAATGGAAAAGGTTATCGCTTTTAAAATTCCTGTGTGCCGCCATCTTGGATTTTATGGCGTAATTGCGTTGTCTTTATTGTTATTAATGAGAGGTTCTTTTGTGTGAAACAATGGAACAATGCACTGACGTCATAAAATCCAAAATGGTGGCGCGCGGGAAATTTAAAAGTGATAATCCTTTTCTCGCTTTATGAGTATGAAATGCTGTATCTCCCTCATCCGATAAAATTTGTAATTTAGGCACTATCTTTGACAACTTAACATCAACTTGTTTCAAGAGCCGAGGTTTCCTTTAAAGGAGCTACGCCACAATATTTTGAGTCATTTCTTCGATAACCTAATCTTAAAAAATCTAGGAAACCTAAAAAGATGTAGGAAACCTAAAAATAGTTTGCTGAGGACGAAAAACACCAAAGGAGTGATAATAAACCAAAAAGGAACAGTGGCTGAGAATGGAGAAGATTGAACGGATTGGAAATGATGATTTTGAAAAATTTAGGCTAAATTTTTCAAAGTGCATGAACAATGACGTAGCTCCTTTAAGAAAAGTCAGATTTTCCTTCTGTCATTATGCTTTGGTATGTCATGAACTTCCTGCTTTGTCTTAATGTTGACCTTGCCATTATATCACTAATGGGCTACAAAATTTTAGCTAATTTCATTTTTGGCAAACTGGTCATTGAATTAGCTCAAGACATTGGTTTACACATCCCTGAGTTTGTAAACATGTTTCTTCTGTCAATTAATCAAAAACAAAAGTTTCACTGAGTAGTTTTTAAGTTATTAGCCTAAAATAGCGTAAAATCTTTGACCTCGTCTGATGTTGCCATGGCAACAGAGTTTGTCTCCATTTTGACCTGACTCTGCTTACTGGTAAAGCTGTAGAAGAACACAACAGAAATACAGAAAAGCCAATGTGGGGCATGTATCCATGTAGAAAAATTGGATGGGGTTAAAACAGATTACAAATGGATAAACTTAAAAAATATGGGCCTGACTTTTTTCAAGTTGAAATGTTGTTTTAATTTGTGTGTGCGAAGGAGTGCATGTGAGTGAAAACATATCTGGGTGAGTGGAGCTTGAACGTCCCTTGCCAGAGGGTTGATTTCTCAGAAATTTTAGTTTCTAACCCTGAAAAAATAAATTATATAATTTAATATATATAGTGACTCAAAATACCGAGAACTCCAGTGACACTTTAGTGAGTCAAAATCTAAATATTTTCTCAGATGAGTATACCATCAGACAACCCTAGAGACTCACTCTCTGGATGCCATATTTGTTAAATGACTGCTTTAACGTTATTGGTCTGCTTACCAAAAAGGTTGCCATCAATTGTTCTTGAAAATTAACGTTTTGATTTCTTGACTTTCTTGGAAGCGGCCAGGCTCGAGTAGTGCACTGTGACATTGAATTCTTGAAATGAACAGTTTGATTGGCTTTATGTGACAGGTGTTACTTTATCGCTGCGTCCTTGTTGGGAGGAATTCTTGTCCATTTGACCGCAGTACCACCATATCGTGGGACAACAACAAGCTTTATTACCAAATTAAGAAAAGTTAAACATAATTCACAACAATATATTGATACAAAAATAGGTAACGCTTACTCAGAATAACTAAAAAGCTAATCGAGCTGAGTAAAACTAAATACTATTTAAATGTGGAAAATAAGTTGGCACTGAAGCTTGAGCAAAACAATTAAATAGAAAATAAACAAATAGAAAAATAAATAAATAAATAAATAAAAATAGATAATAAATAAATACCAGATTAAAACTCATTAACAGTAAGACTGTAAGATGTTGAGCTTCACTTTGTTTTTAAATTTTCGAAGGGGGAGGTGTTTGATACTTTCATCAAGGTGATTCCAAACTTTTACAGCTGAAAAGCGAATGTTGAAATTACCATAATTTGTTTTGATGGCATTGATGTAGTAGGTTGGTATAGTATTAGTGTATGGATGCTACTGTTTGAAAAAAATTTTCAAAGGAAGATGGAAGAAGGTTATGGTAATAGTGATACATGAGGAGTGCATTGTGAAGGGTAACAAGATCAGTTAATTTAAGAATCCCTAATTCCTTCAAAAGAGGCTCAGAGTGTTCATCTGGTTTAGAGAAAGTCATCTGGGAATAAACAAAAGCCTAGTCCGTATACCCTATGCAAAAATGGCTGCCACTATCGTTTGTTGTGTGGTTAAGTTTTGTAAGATTCTAATTGTGGCTCTTGCAAACTAATCGTATAATATGTTCAATCAGTGTTTTTGGTTTAATGCCTGCAAAATTGTGACTGATCTTAAATATCAGATTTATATGGAAGAAGCCACCATGGCCGACCTGGCCTTGTTGTCGTGGTTTTGGTAATTTCAATCTCCCTACATGTATAACTTTGTGTATACCGTTATGTAGAACAAATATTCGGCAATTCTCCGTATTCTTTCAAGGTCCCAAATTCTTCAATTCTCTTTCATCTGAAATTTTGGGCACTTCATCACTGGCATCTTTCAAAAAAAACTTGTCATATTATACTGTAGTTTTGTATTTTCATCGTTATCTGTATATTGAGTTGTTTTTATTTATTAATCATTGTATTATAATTCTATTTTTGGCAAATCAAAATAAATAAATAACTTCCCAGTAGGTAGGAATATAGCCTTAAATCTCCACACAGCAATTTACTTTGACCTATTTTTTTAAGGCAAAATAATGTGAATCTCCTGACAAATATTTCTTCCAGAGGCAACAATATCAGCAGCCATATTCGCACATGGTGATAGAATGGTCACCCTATAGAACGTACTGCCATTACCCAAATTTATACTTCTGGGTGTAGAAAAACAATGTGAGGGTAAAGTATCTTCAACTCAGCCCAACAGCCCAAAGCCAGAGCTTAAAACCATGTTGCCCAGGTCAATGTCTAGTGCACAAAAAACGCATGAGGTGTCATGTCACTGGGGCAGTGGCATACAGGAGAATCATATACAGGGTTGTCAGTGGGATTTTGAGTAACAGGTTCCATTCAAAAAGTAGGCGGCTATTTCCATTTTATTCCTCCAATATTACGCTTAGAACTGACCTACTAACATTCAGAGTAGCCGGCGCAGTATTCGGAATAGCAGGTGAAATGCGCCGGTTGTCGGCTTATTTTGACAACCCTGCATATAGGGGAATCCTTGTTTACAGTATTTGTGTCATTAGCAGAGGCGTTCCAGTTTCTGATTGAATTACAAAAATGCCAATTCTGAATATTGAAAGAGCATAGCACGATTAACTTTAGCTATAAATTTGAGCCCAATGTATCTGAGTCTGAAGACTCGAAAATTTTACAAAGAATGTATATATATGAGAATGAATGAAGAATGAATATATATATGAGATCACTAGCACTTTTTCTATACAGAATTTTGCAATTTTTGAGTGCTAATATTTCCTTAAATATTATATATGGAAAGAGCTAAATTAACAGGTTGTATAAAAATCTGGATTCACTTTGTATATAGCACGAGTTGCACATGCTAAATTACAAAATGTATAGAATGACGTCAGCCTGTATCCCCCTATAACAGGCATAAATTGTAAATAAAACAGTTCTTGTAAGTTATATATACACATGCAAAGAAATGTAGCAGACATGTTGCAGTGACACAACCCCTGAAAAGTATCAGCACGTATCAGGGGACATGTCGCTGCGAGACGTCTCTGCTTCTCATTTTCATATGTGCCATCAGTTTCATCCAAGTGTGAACCTGCACATGATAAAAAGATGTGCTCTAATTGGCTATCCAACCTTCTGTGTTTGTTTGTCAAATTTCAGAGTCAACCAATATCGGGCGATGTTTTGCATGATTGATCACAAAAGTTTGCTGGACATAACTGAATTTTTTTCGTGGCCACAACTCCTTACAGTGCTTTTAACTGGTGCAGATTAAACCCATATGCCGCTAAGCCATTTGCAGTGGCTTTTCTTTGCTAAACCATTGGAATAAACATTATACAGCAAAAGGTAATTAAACATAATTTTATGCTCACTGAACCATAAACATGTGGCACGACTTTAATCTGGCTGTCTCGCCTTCGTATGAAATCAATTTTCTTAAAACATCTCTAAACCGTTCAGTTCCTTCCACTTGACAAATTCAGAAGGCTTTAAATTGAAGATCAAAATTCAAACCCTTTGATATCATAAAAAAGTTGAATTTGACCAAATTTTTGCAGGCAAGAAGTTATTTATGACCAGTACACTTTCGTGATTACTAGTGCAAAATGTTGCCTGATATTTCTTCAAACTTTGAAATTAGACAAAAAACCTTGCCACGGGTGATAGCCAATTAGAACATGTTTTTCCTGACCAGTTCACGCTCAGATGCAACCAGCATTATACACATTGTGATTTAATTTGCTCCTAATTATGTTATGGCTGACACGCATCCCTGCAACTGTCCCCTTGTGTCAGAATCATTAGGCTACCATCTCTTTCTTATACTAATTACGATTTTAAATTTTCAAATTTCAACCACCAGCTGAGGAAAAAGGTCCACAAAATGACCAAGCTTCGACTTGCTTTGTGAGCCTCGTCATGTAGGGTTGAATAGTGAAAAATGCTCTAGTTTGTTTTTCTTTGCTCTAGTTTCCAGATCACTCCTGCATTGGCATAGCAGATAAAGTCATCTTGTTCTTTCATAATTACTCCAAAACAAACATATTGGAGAAGTTAACGAGTGTGGAGCAGTTAAAAGAGGGATCTGTTATTGAAGTTGTTGTTTCAGGTAAGGAATGAAATCAGCCTTGGGGGAGAATTTAATGATTGTTTTTAAGTCTCAATGGATACAGTACGAGTATAACATCAAGCGTTTTCTTTTTGTTATTATTATTTTATTTATTTTTGTGTGTATGTTCATTGTACACCCTTTGT
Organism: Blastomussa wellsi; assembly: GCA_947652115.1. Classification (NCBI taxonomy): domain Eukaryota; kingdom Metazoa; phylum Cnidaria; class Anthozoa; order Scleractinia; family Plerogyridae; genus Blastomussa; species Blastomussa wellsi. Next base: position 5,474,845 of record OX393565.1, on the reverse strand, counting down.
TTGCTGTGCTTTATTTTCAATTATAAAAGTATTCCTTTCTATCTTAATGCTGGTCCCCGCCTCGGTTAGCTTTGTTACTATTTACAGGGACAAGCCACCAATGCTTGAACAAAATCTTAAATTTTGAATAATTACTGGTTAGCAGGCTTTTAGTCAGGATTCGAAAAGTGGCCGTCCAAAATGTGCTATGGGGCCTGCTAAAATGAACAATTTATAAAGCAACATATGGAAAATAAAACCATTTTCTTTAAAAAGTGGCCATCCACAGGACACCTGGACGGCCATCTGACTAAAAGCCTGCTGGTTAGGGTAATAAAAGTCCATTCTCATTGTGGTGTGTCTAACTTCTTCTTTTATTTTTAGCAAAAGTTCCAGAGGATGAGACCATTATTCGACCTCACCAGTTAACAGTGCACTCCTATAGGTCCCCAACATTCTGTGACTTCTGTGGTCAGATGTTGTTTGGACTTGTAAGACAGGGACTCAAATGTGAAGGTACGTTATTTATAGAAAAAAAATGAACATTTTCATTATCGAAGTGACCGTCGTGTTGGCATAAAAATGGTGATTGTGTGCCAAGAGGAGTGTTTACATAATGGCAGCTTATTTCAGTTCTCGAATAGCAGTTCTCGTCGTTGCAATCATAGATTAACAGGAAAACCCCTTTCAATCCTATTTCAGAATTAGAAGCAAGATGGTAAAAAGTCAGTTGTTGTTGTTGGCAAAGGGATCTAAATTTTATGTCAGTGTAATCGCCTTGGCCAAACCCATAGCATGGTGAAGTAGTAGTCGCATTGGTTACCAGTGAGGTGCAATTTTGGGTCCTGATGAAGCTTTTTCCTTGTGCTTGTGATCAGTGATTACTCCTTGTTTCTTCTGTAGGATGTGGTGGTAATTATCACAAGAAATGTGCATACAAGATACCCAACAATTGTTCAGATTCAAGGCATCGTGCCAACACCTCTGGACTGAACATTGCTCTTCATTCGAATACCCTGCCGAGGCCAGCCTCTCAAGTTGGGGGCTGGAATGATTCATCATTCTCGATCCAGCAGTCAAATCCTTTTTATGATAGCATTCCGTCATCAAGAGACAGAAGAGCGACATGGAGTGGGCGTCCAATATGGATAGACAGAGCTCTGTCTGGCAGAATCCAAGTTCCACACACATTCGCCATCCATTCATACAAGAAACCTACGGTCTGCCAGATCTGCAAGCGTTTAGTAAGTGGACAACTTAGACAGGATGTTACTAATCAAACCAAATCAAACATTCATTTACCAGTAATCAAACTCAGTCAAACTTAATTAATCCCATTCAGTCGGGTTCAGCAGTTGGGTGCATATGATTTGGTTTGATTGAGTACGGTAAGTTCTTTTAGGGTACTTCGGGTGAATTTGCGATTGTTTTTGATTAAGCCAAATTGTGTTCAGTTAGTGATGATAATAGATTGAGCAGAGTACAATTCAGGGAGTAATCGTGTGAGTAATTTCAAATGGGCTGAGCACAATTGGCCCTGAATTGTATGGCATTAAGTCCTGTTACCAATTAATCGTATCAACAACAAATTTTGAGGTTAGGAAGTCGTTTAGAACCTGTTTTGTGTTAACACTCGTGAACAATAGATGAGGTTGGGGGCTGGTGGGCCCGAGAACATACGAGACAAGAGCCAAGGTAACCATGGCAACCCTGTGATCAGCAACCACCATCCAGCACTGTCACACTGAATAGCAATTCAGTGGAAATGTTGATACTTACCTAAAACGGAGGGGAAGGGCGTGGGAGAATGCAAACGCAAACAACAATGAATGCACAATGATTCTCAGAAACCTGAGCCCTGTAAATACCAAAACCCCCGCAACTTACCAGGCTGCCGCACAGCAAACACAAGCCGCCATGAAGAAGATCGCTGCTCGTATTGATTTTAACTTCGCCTAAATTACATTTAGCCACATTTAAGAAGTCAAAGGTTGGTTCAGTCAATTTTACAAACAGTAGGACAACAGTAAGAAAGAACCCAGGGCTGCAAACAGCGGTCGAACATCAGAAAAAGGCTGTCCAAAACTTGCCATTGTCTGATGAAATCCCAATTGTGGTCAGGTGGAATCCTCTCAGTACAAATGAATGTCTTGCCTTCCAGCTGTACTGTAATATAGCATTCTGCCTCACAAGTTTTGTCTGATCAAATTGGTGACTTATATCCTTTCATGGGGAGACCTTATTTGCAGCCCTGTCAATTAAATTATTTTATTATCCAGTAATGTATGAACATCCCTTTTTCACAGTTGAAAGGCTTGTTTCGTCAAGGTGTACAGTGCAAAGGTATTTATTTCCTTTTATATTGATCAAATCTGGTAAAATCTGTGTCAAGCCTAGTTGCCAAAGCTGCCGGAGCTTATTCTGGTTTCTGTAGCATGAAGTGACAGAGAGTATACTATCCCCTGGATGGGATGCTAGGCCATCGCAGGGTCACCCTCCAGCATTAAATCTGCTGGTACACATTTATACACCTTCATGAAGAGAGGCACTGTGAGTCAGAGTAAAGTGTCTTGCCCAAGAAGTCAAAGCAGTGCCCGAGGCTCGAGCTAGGACTGTTTGATTTGGAGTCCAGTGCACCAATCATTGGGCCGCTTTGCCTCCCAACTATCAGCAACACCAGCATTAATTGCAACACAGTGCATAACTATGCTGTTTTGTTAGGGAATGTTGCAATTATTAGTTTTGTTTCTTTCCAGATTGTAAGTTTAATTGTCATCGCAAAGGGTGCGCTGAAAAGGCACCAAAGAACTGTCTGGGTGAAGTGTCAATGCTTGAAACAGGTAGATGCAAATACATTGTACAGTCATATATTTACTGTAATTACAGTAACAGCTTATACTTGTCAATGATTGTGCATTAGGTGTGAGTCTCACCTGCGGGTCAAAAACTTCCAATTCAAGCCTGCTCATGCCTTTGAACCAGTTTCTCATGCCTTGCTGTCTTTGGGTAACTCCAGATATGGTCAGGTTGTCTTCGAAAACCCTTTAACAAATGAATCGTGCTGTATGAAATGTGAGTGCCTGGGATATCCACAGGGGTCCCCCACTGTGACCAGCCAGCCCCTAGACAGTATAACACTCCCATGGCTGGCAATCCCCACAACTCAGCCGTGTGCTGGCTGTGCAGTCCTCCCGACACCTTCACACACAAGGGGAAAGACATCTGACTATGAATTGGCCAATGCTACACTGGGAACAGCTGAGAAACCCACGTGAAAAGCTCAATAAGCCGGCACCCGTGAACACGCTAGTGCAATGGCGTAGTACACTGAGCGTGCACTGAGCCTGCACAAATGTGCAGGTACCCTTGACCAGAAGTACCAGCTACTCTTTGTCGTTAACTTTGTTAAATTGTATTTAACCGCATGATAAAAAGCTTATGCCTTTGACCCAGTAAAAGGAAAATCAGCTGATACATGATGACACTTTGTGTTGCAGGCTCACTAGCTTCTACTGATTCAAGTGCCATATCAGAAAGTTTTTCAGAAATGGATCTAACGAATGATATTTCAGACGAGCATGACTACCTGGAGAATGAAACGGAGGCAGAGTCAACAAGTCGTAGTAGCCAGGAAGACTTTGAACCAGCAAGCCCTTCGTCGCCAGACAGTGAATTACCGCAGTTGACTCCAACAATGAGTAACAATATTCCACTACAGAGGATAGTTGTATCCGTCAAGCACACAAAAAGAAAAGGATCTAAGGTGCTTAAGCAGGGATGGATGGTGCATTTTACCAACAAAGACACTCAGGTGAGAGTTACACAAGATTGCTCAATCTTTTGATTCTGTCAATCTACCCTACATGTAAGTCACAATGCATGCTTATTACTGTAAAGTAAAAAAAATGCTTATTACTGTAAATCCTGAAAAGGGCTTTCAGCTTCAGGGTTTAGCTATGCCTTTGTTTTGTTTACATGCGAGAGTTTCAGTATTATATTTTACCCAGATAGTCTCAAAATGAAAGAGATCACTGAGAAACTTGCCAAAGGTAATTTAAACACTTACAGCAGCGCAATAATATTTTGCTTCACTATACAATTTCCATAATTTCATTGCCCTAAAATCCTAATTCAGAGGTTTTTCAGTGATAAACATTTGTTAAATAATTTGTTTTCCTCACCAAGATTCAATGTTTCCATTTGTAGAGCTTTGTGTATATATTTAGCTCTGATTATTGCATCAAATTTGGAATGCTGAAGTTTGCATGCACTTGTTTTTGTATTTCAGAGGAAAAGACACTACTGGAGGCTAGACACAAAGTGTCTCACACTCTTTCAAGACTCCACAAGCAACAGATACTTCAAGGTTTGCTTCATTCCAATATACAGTACACAAGTCACAAGTACAACTTCAAAAATTCAACAGCCCAAAAACGTGTTTACAGCAATGGAAACCTACAAACCGTGGCCAAGTTTTGTTAAAATTACTATGCCTGTGCACTGAAGCTAAATATGGAGTGATACCACTATGATAACATCAGAAGCTGTAGATCTCAACTTGAAAAAGTCAGGCCATTTTGTTAAAAAAGCTGAAAATGTCTCTGACATTGTCCCTTTAAATGTCTGTGACAGTGTCATCCACCTAGATGGGATGCTAGCCCATTGCACTGTTAGCTGCAGCAGTAAATTTGCCAGTACCCATTTATACACGTTGGTGAAGAGAGGCACTATGAGAGGAAAGTGTCTTGCCCAAGAACACAACGCAGTGCCCCGGACCATCCAATCCGGAGTCCAGCGCACAAACCATTACACCACCGTGCCTCCCACAAAACTGCAGTGACCAACTTGGTATTAGAATACCAGAAATAGTCGTAAAGTTATCCCTGGTTTAAATCATCCATCTTGATTGCCACAAGCTGGATCGATATCTGTTCATGGTAGTCCCGAATTTAACTCCTTGGCCAGCCTCTCGTCAGCTGGAATAGTCAATAAGTTTTTGTTCTATTTGCTGTGTTTGTTTGTTTGTTTGTTTAATTACAGTGTCCACAGTTTGTACAGCAGTGCCAAATCCACCAACACGTTATTTAAATCGTGATTTTATTTACTTTATTCAAGTCGTGAGTCATTACTAAGACAATTTTGTTAAGTAATATTATTTATCATCACACAGGAAATTCAGCTGTCTGAAATACTGTCAGTCGATTCCAATATTGATCCTCTAGCAACAGATGCCACACGAGCTCCGCACTGCTTTGAAATGAAGACAAGAGACATGGTGTACTATGTGGGGCAAGTTGAAGATGAGAACGAGATGCCAGATCCAGACAGTGGTATTGGAGCAGTGGCCGGCCAGGCATGGGCGGGTGTCACCCGCTCTGCCCTCATGCCAGGCTGCGTCACTCCGACAACTAGTGTTGCCCCAGCAAGTAACAGTGGTGAGTCGAGCCATTCTACCCACCCCACCCCAAAAAGACAAGAGTGGAAGAAATTGCCTTTACACTTACCAAAGTAAAACCCAGAACCAAAGTATGCTCTGGCCAGTCACAAAGGGCATAAAAATACCGTACGAAAATGAGTTTGCTTTGTACTGAAATGAAGATACAGGTAAAACACGTTTTCAGATGAATGGTTTCAAACTTATAAGACTCGATTTGACGCAGAGGCAAAAGCGAACTCGGAAATGGCCTATTTATTTATATAAAAAATACATGTTTGTGAACAGTATAATAGGGTTGATATTCAACAAAAGCAAGCTGAATGCTTAACATTTTGTTTAGCCGTGAATAATCCTGATGTAGAGATGGAAGTAACACACGAGGAGGAAAAGGCGAGAGACGGCCCGCTGGTGAGTGAACTGTGTAGATACTGTGTATTGTTGTTTTACCAAGTACAGGCGCGCCTTTTGGTCTGAAATGTCAGAGCAGTTTTCTCCCCAGAACTCAAGGGTTGGGTTTGATGGGGAGAGCCTATTGAATATGTACTGTGACAATGCAACAAGTCAATCCATCTCTGCAAACCAGCAGTTAAAGGAGCTATGTCAGGATATTTGAGCTATTTTTGCAACGAACTAAATTACCATTAAAACGGAGGAAACATAAAACTAATAGTTTACCAAGGAATAAAAACACCAAAGAGGTGATTCTAAACAAAAAAGGAACAAGGATGGGTGAGGATGGAGAAGATTGAGACGGATTGCAAAATGACGGCTCGTGCGCCTATGGGTAAAAGGCTCATTTACCGGGGTAAGTGCCCCTTGTTCAATTCTTAACACATTATCTGAAACTGGGACTGCATTTTACTACTGGATGAAGTGTTTGGTGTAAGCAAGCTGGCTATAGCTTTTCCATTTCGGAGTGTCTGCGTCTAGTATACGAGTACGACTTTTCAAACCTAGTGCTTCGCACTCTTTCGATTTTCAATTGTAACACCAATCTCGTACCGATGGTTTCCTGTTCAACTGGTCAGCAACAGGCAGGACTCAGGAGTGTCAGTGAGGGCATCTTAACTGAATTGAAAGTCGTACTCGTACTCGTACTCGTACTCCGATCTGAAGTTCACCGTTGTCTCTTTTCATTATTTTTGAAGGATATTAGTCAGCTGTATCAAGTATTCCCTGATGAAATTCTTGGATCAGGACAGTTTGGTATTGTCTATGGAGGTTTGTGTTTGGCAAAGTTTGTTGTATTTGTCAGTGCCTTTAAAGCCCTGGTCTAACGGTACGTGACAGTCGATGATAGCTGAAACACGCGCGCCGGTTTGATCACCAACAATCATCGACTATCATTCACTTTGAACTTGTTCAAATTCTTTATAATGGTCGATGATAGCTTTTCCCGTTTGCCGACGAGCATGACAGTTGATGATACAGTTTGGAGAGATTAAACTATCATCGACTATCAGGTGCCGTATGACCAGGGCTTTGGACAACACAGCCATATCAACTACAAGTGTTGAGTTTGATCAATACACGTAGTTATTTCGCGATTTTTTTAACGTAACACCTAGTTATTCAAACTTCGTGACGGCACAACTCGTTAACCAATCAGAAGTCGATGTTAAAACTTGTTACCTGTTTTAAAACGACCGAAAACATGTAGCTAATGGCAAGCTTAAGCGAAGGAAAACGTAACAAGTAACGCTTCCAAGCGCGGGAAAAGCGACGTAAACCAAATCATGGTTCGTTTTGGTTTGCAGCTGATGGCCGAGACAACACCATCTAAGTTTTGATTGGTTAATTGATGTTGGGCAAGCTTGAGTTTATTCAATAAATACTTAAACAAAATATTAAACGGGAAAATACATATCCCAATGACGCACGTGGCAGACAGACTTCAAGAACGGCCCGCTACTGCAAACTTTACAATTGGGACCTGTCCGATAGCAGTATGAGTAAACGATTCGTTCCCACAACTCTCGCTTCTCCCTGTTCTGACCAGTTGAATGTGACCTTTTTCTTTGTTTTAGAGCTACTATTTTCCTGTTTTAAATTTTTGGAGTTTTTTCTTGTCTTTGTCGTTCTTTGTTTTACGTCGCTTGTGAGTATCATAGGTTCTTACACCGAGGACGAACCGCATAAGCACTTGGTTTGAAATCTGCCTCGTCCCTAGGCTTCGCTCCTTGGCCATACGCGGCGCGCTTTGCGTTTTGGGATTTAATTTGCGCGGTTTGCGTGGCGTTATGGGACTGATGCGATGGACTCGACGGCTCGCTCCCTGTTTCCTTGGGGGGCCGAGGCAGGTTTAAAATGTCGTACTCGTAATTTGAAGGTCCTTAATTTCAAACTCAACAGGAGTTCACCGTGAAAGTGGTCGCGACGTGGCTATCAAAGTCATTGATAAGCAACGCTTCCCCACCAAACAAGAAGCACAGCTGAAGAATGAAGTTGGAATTCTCCAGGTAGGAGCTACGACTTGGTTTGCGCGGTTGAAAATTTACAGCTCCAAACAAAAATACAGAAATTTGCTGTCGTGGTTCAAGCTCTCCAGAAAACGTAGAATTTCTTAATTCTTATTTTGCATAGGTAATATGCACGTTCAAAGCCACTGTTCAGCTCATTAAACCTTTTTTCGGGTATTTTAGTTGCAGTCATCGTTTTTTGTCGTCCGTTGAGATTTGTAATTGGTAGGTTAAGCTTCTCAGCCTCGTTACAAGAATCGCTCCGTGTTTAAAACGATTCAGTGATGAATTACCGGTATTACATTTGTTTCAGCACGTCAATCATCCTGGCGTTGTGAATTTAGAAGAGATGTTTGAAACTCCAGAAAGGGTAAGCACAAAATACCGCTCTCCCACCGACTTCATGCTCTGTTTAAAAAAGATCTGAAACTTCGTTACCAGGGAATGTTGCATAAATACATTTAGCTTGCCCGCTCTAGTACCAATTTTCGTCCAAGCATTCGGTGGATATCCAGCCAAGTGCCAAGAAGATGTCATGTAGCTACTTCGGAAGTATACTTGGAGCATTGTCAGCTGTAATCTATAGTGCATTGGTGGTACCCGGTTATATCTAGCATGTGTGGCTGGCGGTTTATTTTGTTAGCGCGCACGATCGAAACAAGCAGCGAAAGCCACAAAACCGCTTGTTTCGATCGCGCGCACTTCCAAAACAAACCGCCAGCTACGCAGTATAGGTTTTATCTCGTCTTCCTGCTTTTTCACTTTTTGATGTTGTTCAGAATGTAATCGAACTGGGCATAGAGTGCGCCCTCATTGCGCTGTTTACACTAGCAGGGGAGAAGCCCCGGGTGGGTGTAAACACAACTGTTCTAGTGCTATCTGAATTGCAGCAGACTGTTTCGTGATGAATGTGAAGAGTAATTGGTTGAGAATAGTGTCCGCACTCTGTCTGTGTTTGAACGCTTTATGCTTTTTGTAGGTGTTCGTTGTTATGGAGAAAATGAGAGGTGATATGTTAGAACTTATTTTGTCAAGCGCCAAAGGACGGTTGGACGAGAGGTGCACGAAATTCCTTATAACGCAGGTAAAATACGTACACGGCCGTCCAGCAAAGCAGTGCTGTTTCCGCTAAATCAAAATGCCCCTGTACCTTATAATTGGTTTGTATAAACGCAGGTCTGCAAATACCGAGAATGGACATGTTTCCTACTAAGTCACCACTTTGATTGGACAAAACCGTAGTGATGTCACACTTCATATTGCAGAACTCCTCGATAACGCGTTGTCAAAACATTGACAAAAAAAAAATTGTCCGTACATCGGCAAATTTTGGTCGGCCATTGCAGCCCTGTAAAGCTGCCCAGTACCACACACCCAAAGGGTATGACTTGCGGTAAAGCGACCTTTTCAGCAAGTTAAAACAAACAGGGCATGTTTATAATTTCTCCAAGTACAAAAACAGCAAATAATTAACAGTTTCCTGCGAAATCACACGGAATATCGCCTGATGCTTAGCCGGCGAGGACGAGTTGGCTAAAGTAAGACGATAATCCGCAAGACTGACCATGCATGCATGATACTTGTACTGTGGTTCATGTTCATACTGTGGTTGCACTGTGGTTAATAATGTTGTCTGTCGTGTGGCAAATAAATAAATATGCATCGCTTTGCAAGACATAGTACGAATCTTGATAGCCTACTATATCGCAGGATATCTGTTAGGTACGGATAAAAATCATGGCTTAATGATTCCGAGCCTGTTTCTGCTACTGCAGTTTAATGGTATTTCTTTGAATCTTTCCCTGCAATTAAAAAAACCTTTCGTCTTAATCTCGATTTAAAACCGTTGTGATCTCAGTGCCTTCGATAGCAATATTCGCTATTAAGGTTATTTTCTAGGCCATGCATGGCTCAACATTTCACATTTTATATACAGTTCTTTTATTTGTAACCTTAAACGTTTAGTTTATAGCTTACTGGAAAGTTAGTAGTGGGGAGTTTACCCTCAGCTTCAAGATTTGTCTTTATTTGTCAGTAAACATATTTCTTCTTGGTAAGGACTTCAAAGCTTCATAGCGTGAGAATGGAAGTAATGAAATCTCCTTTGAACTTCTTCAGTATTAATCTGTTTTGCATTATTTCATTGCAGATTTTAGTAGCTCTGAGAGACCTTCACGTAAGAAATATTGTCCATTGCGACTTGAAACCCGAGAATGTTCTATTGTCGTCATTAGCATCAGAATGTGGTTTTCCACAGGTAAGATTTTTCTTTTTTCCTTCGATTTCCTGCTACACTGAAAAGAATGCCGTGTATTTAACCACTTGTTTTTCAGTTGGACTGTTATGAATTGAAAGATCAAATGGAATACAAGCAGGTTTCGTACGTTTTATTTCCTCAAGTCGTCAGGCGGGAAACGAAAAAAAAGGAGCGGAAACGTCGAGGGCGCTTACTTGCGTCTTTCGCGCGGCCATTTTTATTTTCGCTTCACTTGACCATCTAAAAGGGTAATATCGGACTGCTGGTAATCTAAATAACAAATGCAGCAAGCTTTGTATAAAGATATTCCGGAATACAAACATTTCTCCTCTTCTCGTTTATCCACTTTGAAGGAATAATCACATAAAAATTATTTTTGTACAAAATTTCCAATCCTACCAAGTTTAAAACGGAAAGAAAATTGGATTGACCGTTTGTACGAAGGCTAACCAAATTTCCAATGAAAAATTAACCCATTGACTCCTACACAGGCCTTAACAGGCCTTGGCAGAGGTTGGCCTTTGTTCCTCTTTTGACGTCATTAGCTTTGACCAAAATAGGAATCCTTTTACCCCAGTTCTGCAGAAGGGAAACAGCTTTCCAATGTAACCCAGATGATATTGATTGGGTAAATGGAGCTTGAAATATGTACGAAAACGCTTAGAAATTGCCGTCAAAAACTAGGAGGAAAATTTCCCTCACTTACCCTTTGCTACTCCGTGTTAAGTATTTCCCGTCTAGTTGATGCTTTCTTTGCAATTCTTGAACCGAAAGCAAGCCCAGAAAAAGGCCAACCAATGCATCAAAAAGATACGAAAGAAGGAGAAAGGAAAAGCGAATAAAAGAAAGAAAACGAAAAGCCTAAAATGACATTAAATGCGATTCTAGTGAAAAACGTGTTATGTCTTTATTTTGCAAACGCATTTTGGAGAGATTTGGAGGAAATTTAGCCTACAACTGACTAGAAAATGTTCAGAATGTCTAAAAACCGCGTTTTTTGCAAAAATCTCCAGGGGTCCGGCAATGGGTTAATTTGGCCTAGAAAGTAGGGAAGATACAGGCATGTCCTCTTCTATCCGATGTATTAAAGGCATTGCCTTCCATTTTGTGTTGACATTTCTAGTGAACTTCGCTTGCCGCCTAAAATTCAATATTTTAGTGACATACAAAAAGAGCAGCATCATTTTTCTCCCAGTGCGGTTAAATTCTCATTTTATTTTAGCTAATTCCTCTATTACTGATATTTGATATTTACATTATGTAACAGATCAAACTGTGCGACTTTGGCTTTGCTCGGATAATCGAAGAGAAATCGTTCCGTCGTTCGGTAGTCGGGACCCCAGCATATCTTGCCCCCGAGGTCCTGCTAAATAAAGGATATAACAGATCACTCGATATGTGGTCGGTCGGTGTCGTCGTGTATGTAAGGTAAGAATCGAAAGTTTACAATAAGTCGCAAGAGTGCCACTGGGATGTTACACTTAAACGACTAGTTCCACGATCCATTTGAATGCTTGCCTCTAATTGGCCACAAAAATTTTTGACTTTTTCCGTGTTTACAAAGCCTCATCTGAACACGAGGGGGTTTGGGAGAATTCGAGACAGTTATGCAAACCCGAGACGCAGTTGTAGGTTTGCATAACTTTCGATAATTTTCCCAAACCCCCTCGTGTTTAGATGAGGCTATGTAAACACGGAAAAAGTCCTATTGCTTTTATAATACATTTCTTAAAAATACGCATGACCCTAAAACGTCATAACCGTGTTTACATACTCCCATCAAAACGCACCTATCGACCAATGAGAGCGCGCGTAATATCTCAGTTATTACATGAAATCAAATTCACCACGGATTCTTTTTTCTTTTTGATATCTTTTCTTCGACAGTTTGAGTGGCACTTTCCCGTTCAACGAAGAGGAGGATATTCAAGATCAAATTCACAACGCTGCTTTCATGTATCCACCTGATCCTTGGCAGGAGATTTCACCAGAAGGTTTGTGTTGCGATTCTTACATAGAGCGGTTCTTGATAAACTGACCAAAATAATTAACTTGCTTTCTTTGCTCTATTTTTACACTCTTTGCCTCGTTTCGCGCTGATTGCACGTTTTCCCAGCGCTTGGGTACTGGTTACAAGATTTCCCGCGCTTGGTATTCTGGTTGGACGTTTTTCCGCACTTGATACCAGACGCATGTTTTCCACCCTTCACATCGGTTGTATATTTTTCCGCGCTTCGCACTGGTTGTATATATTTTCCCGCGTTTCACACGGGTTACATGTTTTCCCGCGCTTTGCACTGGTTGCATGTTTTCCCGCGTTTCACACGGGTTACATGTTTTCCTGCGCTTTGCACCGGTTGCATGTTTTCCCGCACTTTGCACCGGTTGCATGTTTTCCCACGCTTTGCACCGGTTGCATGTTTTCCTACGCTTTGCACCGGTTGCATGTTTTCCCACGCTTTGCACCGGTTGCATGTTTTCCCACGCTTTGCACCGGTTGCATGTTTTCCCGTGCTTTGCACCGGTTGCATGTTTTCCCGCGCTTTGCACCGGTTGCATGTTTTCCCACGCTTTGCACCGGTTGCATGTTTTCCCGTGCTTTGCACCGGTTGCATGTTTTCCCACGCTTTGCACCGGTTGCATGTTTTCCTGCGCTTTGCACCGGTTGCATGTTTTCCCGCGCTTTGCACCGGTTGCATGTTTTCCCGCGTTTCACACGAGTTACATGTTTTCCTGCGCTTTGCACCGGTTGCATGTTTTCCCGTGCTTTGCACCGGTTGCATGTTTTCCCACGCTTTGCACCGGTTCCATGTTTTCCCGCGCTTTGCACCGGTTGCATGTTTTCCCACGCTTTGCACCGGTTCCATGTTTTCCCGCGCTTTGCACTGGTTGCATGTTTTCCTGCGCTTTGCACCGGTTGCATGTTTTCCCGCGCTTTGCACCGGTTGCATGTTTTCCCACGCTTTGCACCGGTTGCATGTTTTCCTGCGCTTTGCACCGGTTGCATGTTTTCCTGCGCTTTGCACCGGTTGCATGTTTTCCCGCGCTTTGCACCGGTTGCATGTTTTCCCGCGCTTTGCACCGGTTGCATGTTTTCCCGCGCTTTGCACCGGTTGCATGTTTTCCTGCGCTTTGCACCGGTTGCATGTTTTCCTGCGCTTTGCACCGGTTGCATGTTTTCCCGCGCTTTGCACCGGTTGCATGTTTTCCCGCGTTTCACACGAGTTACATGTTTTCCTGCGCTTTGCACCGGTTGCATGTTTTCCCGCGCTTCACACCGGTTGCATGTTTTCCCGCGCTTTGCACCGGTTGCATGTTTCCCGCGCTTTGCACCGGTTGCATGTTTTCCCGCGCTTCACACCGGTTGTATGTTTCCCGCGCTTTGCACCGGTTGCATGTTTTCCCGTCCTTTGCACCGGTTGCATGTTTTCCCGCGCTTTGCACCGGTTGCATGTTTTCCCGCGCTTTGCACCGGTTGCATGTTTTCCCGCGTTTCACACGAGTTACATGTTTTCCTGCGCTTTGCACCGGTTGCATGTTTTCCCGCGCTTTGCACCGGTTGCATGGCTTCACGTTGCACGCGTTTCTTCTGATTGCACAGAAGTGATTATGTTCGCTTTACAAAAGAAATAAGCGAGCCACTCGATGCTGCGTTACTGAATTGTGATGTGAGTTACAATTGCCCAATGTGATTTCCTTTTATCTTTCTAGCCATTGATCTTATAAATAACCTCTTACAAGTCAAGCAACGATGTCGCTACACGTGTGATAAGTCACTTATTCACCCGTGGCTTCAGGTACGTTACAGTGTTACTGACAACATCGCATTTTCTTTCTAGCAACTTTTACACTTTTGCATTTTTTATGGGAGGCGCGGAAGATTGATGGACCACACTCAACCAAAGTGCATTGCGCACGAGCACAGGACGGGGGTCGTTTTCTGTAATACAGACAAGACGGATTTCACGATTGTGTTCGATTATCGGACTGTATCATTGCAATCCACAGAGACAGGCTTTTTTGGATGCCTCCTTGACGTTCTTTGGAATTTATAGTTGTACTTCGCGTTATATCTGGTTGTTTTTCTTCGCAATTTGCGAAGATAAAGCGTTCAAACAGAGGACGTCTGCCACGTACGAAAAACCACCATGTTGTACGGCTTACACTTTTTTGCTAAAGTGGTGGAACGGACATTAAACTTTTGAAATTATGATCGTTATATAAACCTTTCAATATTGAACAATTGTAAAACACACTCAGGCATTTCAACACTTGTGACCGTGGTTGTAGCCAGGGGGAGTAGCACTACTCAGTCGTCTGGTGCCACAGAACCCGGAGTCGAGCGCCGGCCTGACAAGACACTTGTTGACAGACTTTCCTACCTTAACTTCTCATTTGAATTTTCTCTCTTACCCAGGACTATCAAACGTGGTTGGACCTTAGGAGTCTGGAGGCGGTTGTAGGTGAACGTTACCTCACTCACGAAAGCGACGACGAGAGATGGCAGGCGTACGGTGAGCAGCTAAAAGCGCGCCAAACCCGAGAGCCACCGCGGGAACCCACACGACCAAGCAACAACAGATTTTTCCCGCCAATGTCACCAACGGAACGCCGATTACAAACGAGTATTAGCTTCCTGTGAGAGAGAACTGGTCCGCTCGTTAAATAATGAATTGTTATCAATTAATTAGTCAACTAATTGTCATTAATGAAAGGTCTCTAACGTTTTACAGCTGGAAAGAAAAGCTGTGATCAAGTTTATGGTTCCGTTTTGTGCGTTCATGTGTTCGTTTTCAGCTTTAAGTCTGGATTGAAAACACGCCAATACAATTCGAGCTATTGTCACGCGAGCTAAAACGTAGGGGATGGGTGGGCTGGGTAAAATTTTATCTATGTAATTTCATATTTTGCCGAAATTTCACTTAAAAGAATGTCAATGTTGCAATTATAATAAGCGGTAAATAAGTTACAGAATTCAACTTACACGCTTGCTTATATTGTATTTTATCAAGAATTGTCAGTGAATAAGTTTAAAAAGAGCAACGTACTGTGCTATAAGTTATTTTTAGGTTTGTTTTCAAAAGAACCCGAGCGATTCGTGTAGCACGAAATGCCAAAGTGTTTCGGTAAAAGGGAACAGAGAGGCTGGTATTTGGACGACTTCAACGATTTTATAAAGGAGGCAATTTGTCATGTCTGTTAGCTATGAACAATGGAAGGTTTTACACCGGGTCCTTGTAAATGAAATTAGAAAGAATCAAAATTGGGTTGGGGTGTTTTTTTTCCCGTTATTTTGAATTGTTTGGACGCGGTCTGTCAACATTTGCGAGGTATGGGTCAAGTTTAGTTAAGAAACATGAGCAACGTGCAGTGACCAATCAAAACGAAGATAGCTTTCAATTGGCTTTTAACGCGCAAGACGCACGTTAGTAATTGTATAATTATTTCGCTGATGTTCAGTTGTGACATTCAACCTCGTGGCATAAAGGAGAGCGTCCATGAGTTTGAAAAGACACGCGTCTTTGGAACCAACGTCGCAATAACGAACCTTGTTCGATTCTCCTCTCCAGAGCCGCTTGTCCCTCTCAGCAGGCTGGGAACAAGTGGCTCCGAGGACACAGGATTTGATTGGTTGGAATGTAACAAAGGAAGTGCAATCAAATAAACCATTGTAAACTTCCATTTTAAAACAGTTGATTTGATCGGACTCCATTTGTTACAGTCTAGCTAATAAAATCATGTGTTCCAGAGCGACTTGGAGGGACAAGCGGCCCTGGAAACGAGAATGACCTTGTTCATAAAGTGGAGCCGAGTTCCTCGCAAATATTTATCTAACTCTATGAGTGTTCAGTGTGAAATATGTACATCATCGCACTCAATACAAGTAACTAAACACACAACTCTTCGCGCACTCATTTTCATTCACTTGAAACGTCTGCGATTCCACCCGATACTAATTTTACGTCATTTGTGAGCAATTTTGTGTCGAATTTCAGACGCCTGCATGTCGAGCCGGGAAGACTTGGGTGCGCGAAGTAAGTTGTTCTGTTCATTTAGAATACATCTTATTTTATGACTTTGTGAGAGGCAAAGCTTTTAAGTCACAAGGTTTTCAAAAGTGAGACCGCGCAATACTCAAGACGGGCATCATTACGACACGAAACGAAAGGTCATGTACAGTGTATTCCACTAAACTCGCGGAAGCAGGAGAAATTTTTTAGAAGAAAGAGCACACCACTGCAAAATAAACTAGTTTTCAGTCACTACTTTGTGGAAGAAATGTTTGTCTTCTGAACATGGAAAGTGTGCCCTTTCTGTCTCCCATTACTGTGTAAATGTTATCTCTGCAGCCACTATCTATCACTTCCCTTTGTCCCTTGCACAATGGAGACAGAAATCTCAGTTCTGCACGACAGTATACTGGTGATAAACACTTTTTTTACCCTGCGCAAATTTGATCAAATTGACCTCTTTATATTGCACAGGTTTCTTTTAGCAAAATAATCATTGAATCTATTAGTAATCTGTTTGGGACCAGTGACAGGCCTTTCGTCATGTTTTATATCTCTGTGGCATTAACCTTTTTTTCCTTTTTCTTTTTTAGTATCTCATAAATTAATTCCCAGGTTTGTTTGATGTTTCCTTTTATAATTTTAAACTTTTGTTTATAGTAGTTTTTCTTTAGAATATTTTTTAGCGTATTTAATCTATTGCGATATTTTTGTGGAATTTGTTTTTGATTCTTCTGGTTTATTTTTAAGAATTGTTTGTACGACCTATTTTTCATTTGCGAGGATTTGATAAATGAGCCCCTCCCAGGGGTTTTGGGGAACACGGGAACTGTAGTATTTATTTTCAGGGAACAGGGGATATTTTCAAATTATTTTCAGGGAACAGGGGAACTCTTGACTAGATTGTTGGGATCATTTTGGGAACAAGGGGTTTTAGTAATGGGGAACAAGGGATAAAATCCAAAAAGGTTAAGGGATCTTGGGAACATGCACCCCCCCCCCCCTGGGAGGGGCTCATAAATCCTTTCGTTATCAAGGGTTTCATATTGATCTTAAATTTCTTTTTAGAGCAGTTTCTCAGGAATACAATTGCCTTTCAACCAATCAAAACTCAGGAAATGCAATATACCATAGATAGTTTTTAATAAATACACATAAACGTCTTTCCTAATACTTTATAATAATAATAATTTACAACTCCGATTTACCCCATTTTAAAACATTAACAAGTAGTCTGCATGATAAGAAAACATGCTGCTTACTCTTTAAGTGGTGCTGTTTGTGGTAATGTTTGCACTTTGATTGTTTAGTTGCATCATAGGGAATTCAATGCAAGATTTCCTACGATGGACTCGCACCCTGCCTCAGAGGATTAGCTATGTTCTTAGTCGCTTCAGCCTTCAGAAACCGGGGTTAGACGTGGGCACTTGAACGAGGGAAAAGCTCGGACTTCAGATGTCCGTAAACTAGGTGCTCAAAATATCCAAAAACTGATACCGTCTAGTTCGTAAAACGACCACAACTCTCAAGCTCCTAATGTAATTCTCCGTTTTCACGTGACGTCATAAAAAACTAAAAATTAAAAAATTTTGAGTTTTCAACTTCATCAGGTAAAAGTCATTTTTAAACATATAACTGCTGGCCTGTTTTCAGCTCGGTAGATGGTTTTGTTTTGAAAAAGGACAGTTTGAATTTTTTTTTTTTCACAATGCGTGACATCGGCATTGTTTCTGGGTAACATGTTACGTGCGCGAAAATATCGATTCGCCTTATGTTTTCGAGTTCTGAGTAACCGATATGTTGAGGGAAGTGTCTATGCGAATGTTTTCAAGTTTACTGAACAACGAGAAGAAACGTTTTGAGAGAGCCAAAGTAAACTCCAGATGTAACCCCACAGAGGGGCTCCAACATGGCGTCTCCACACTAAACACTATAATTTTCAGTGATACACTTTGCCGAATAACTCGAGTTCGAAATATCGTACATCCCCGAAACTTTGGCACGTTGTTTATTTATTACTCTTCTACGATATTTCAATTTCTTGACTCAATTTATTCTTGGTTTTTACGTGACGTCATAAAATTTTAAAAACAAAATTCGCTGGGCCTGCTTAATTTTTATTGTCACCACGTGAATGAAATCCCCAAAATATATCTATGCACAAGTTTTCAGCTGGATAATGTCCTTTGTGTTTGAAATACAGCATGTTGAATTTTCGATATTTCCGCCGTACGTGACTTCACGATGGCGGCGTGACAAAGCTGTCGTGCTCTAAGAAAAGGTCTTTTCGCAAAATGTTTGCAGTTTCAACATTTCAAGTATTAGGAAGGATGTGTATGTGTATATACACTAGATCGCGAGGAAAGAGCAGTCGCTTTCGTAGCAAAAGTCAGTGTCAGATGTTTTCTTTGATTTCTGGCCGCCATGTTGGTGCCCATCAAGCTGGGCACAAACATGGCGTTTCCATAATGAGCTCTATAAATTTGGGAGAAATGCTTCGGCAAATAACTCACGAATGGTGTACCGCACAGACCAGAGACTTGGAGATGTTGTTTACCTATAAATATTTTATAACATTTGAATTTATCAGATTTTTTCATTGCATGGTTTCGACTTTATTTTTTGATGGAGTGACAGTGAAAACCACCTATTGAATGGTAAGCGATTTTATTTCTTGCGTGCGTGAAACTTGCGTGATACTTGCGTGACGTGAAAACCAGCAATTGATGAAGGCACAGTGGCTTGGCAGATCATCAAAAGTCCTCTTTCCTAATTTCCAAATTATATCGCGAGCAACAACAACAACAACAATTAACTTTATTTGCATGACCATAAATACATACAGTGTTGCAAAAGCTTTACCTCAAATAAAAAAATTGAAATAACAAAGATTATCCTGGATATGTAATTAAAGCAGATAGTATTATATTATATATATTATATTATTATATTGCGTACAGTATGTTGCCCTATTTCCCGGACACCCCTATTTCCGGACACTTCGACTTAACGAATCCGTATTTCGTTGAAAAAATAAAACAAATCCGATCGATATGTTCCAAACACTTATCGACAAGTCAGCTTTCGTTTGATACCTTCGTGGCCAAGCCACGCCCCGTTTAGGCGAGAACATTCAAGTTTTCAGTCGAGGTAGGTAAACTTTGTTTCTTCACAAATGCGATTTTTAGCGCGCATCGAATTACCTATTTACAGTTAAGCGGTCTGTTCTCGCAAAATACGATACAGATTAAACTTTTTTTGGACATAAGTAAAGCTTAAAGGACTAGGTGTGTCAGCATATAAGAATTTTCTGTTTTCAGTTTCGTATCTTCGAACTTGACCACAAAATAGTTTATTTGCATTTTTGGTGAGGTGTTCCTATTTCCGGACACCTAACGATAACAAACTAGTTTCTGTTTTAAATGCAATCTTGAAGAAGAGTTGTTGAAAGATAAGCGTTTTTATAACTCCCTTTCGTAATTTCAACTCACCTGAAATAATTATTTGGAAAAAAATAAGTCCAGTCCAGTATCTAATAAATCAGTCGCCAGTCTTCATCGTCTTACCGTGATACAAATCAAATATGTCGGCTTGTTGGCAGGTTTCAAAAGTGATGACTTCTTCGCTAATTAATCGAAAGAAAAAGCTTTCAATTTCGGACAAAAAGTAATCTTTTAAATGAATGTTTCTTTATTCAAATTTAGAAGATATATTTTGCCACAAGGGAGAAGAATGTTCCCAAGAAAAGCGGAGAATTTATCTCGTAACGATCGTCCGGCAATAGGGCAACCTGTCCGGAAATAGGCCATCCAATTCGAGGAACTCTTTTCAAAATTACGAAGGATCCAAAGAGTTTCAGCCGATGAAACTTTACGACCTACTTGCCAGAAGTGGAAGCTAATTTGTGGCTGAATTCCAGCTTGTTTGTGTTGTTTTGAGGTAAGATATTACGGTTTATGCAAAAAGTGTCCGGAAATAGGGCAACATACTGTACATCAGAGGCAAGCTAATTGAATATTAGCATAGTGGTTTGTAGAGGTCATTAGTTCGCCGATGACTTGTAACGGGGATAATTCGTTAAACGAAGGAACGACATTTTCTATTTTTCTATAAAATTCGTCTCTCAGAGGAGAGTATTTTGTGCAATATATAAGAAAATGTGATTCCTCTTCAATTTCATTAGTTTCACAAATGGAATTTGGAATTCGATCATATCTGCCAGTTTCAATCCTTAGTTTGTGATTGCCTATTCTAAATTTCACTAATTCTTTTCGTTCGCTTAGCTTGCTTGTTATGCCTAAATAGGAAGACGGTATATAATCTTTCTTAAATGTGTTGAAAAATTCTAGTTTATTAGAGTATTGTAACGTGTGTTGCCAGAATAAAATATACTTCTTGCATTAGGCTAACATAATGTTCGATTTTAGCGTTAGTAAAGGATCTAAGATCAAAGTCAGACAAAGTATAAAATTCAGACATAGTTATTTCATTAGAATAAAAATTATTTTTACCAGCGTGACGGAGGTTCTTCGCTGTTATATGTCAAAATAGGAGAGATAATTGCGTCGAAAATTTTATTAGCAAGGAGTGGGGGTAATTTGCTATCTGTGTGCTTTCTAAGGCTGAAAAGGGCGTGAATGGCCTTTTCTTTTAGCTTATCTAAAGCCAAGGAAAAATTTCCCGTGGAAGAAATAAGCGTTCCTAAATAAGTGTAACTTTCAGCAGTTTCAATGGGCTTGTTGTCTATATAAAAATTAGACTCCAGACATTTCTTAGCAGGTTTTTGAAAGATCATAACTTTAGTTATTTTGGGATTGATACTTAACATCCATGTGCTGCAATAGGACGATAGTGTTTTGAGGCAATTTTGCAGTCCTGTTTTCGATCTTGACTATGTGACTAAATCATCTGCATATAAAAGTGAATTCAATTTTGTGCCGTTTGGTAGGACAAAGGGATCAGATAAAGTGTTTTCAAAAGAGAAAGGGATGTCGTTAATGAAGAGGTTGAATAGTAACGGGCTCAAAATGCATCCTTGTCGCACCCCTCTTGCGTATTGAAAGGGTCGTGTTTGATGTTGTCCAATTTTAATGGAACATGTAGAATTCGAATAGAAACTCTTTATTAAATTGAAAAAACAGCCGCCGACGTTAATCTGCAATAGTTTATAAGAGTCCGTCATGCCAAACTGATTCGAAAGCTTTTTTTAAAATCTACAAAGCAAGCATATATTTTTTCGTTGAGTTGATTTGTCTACTAGAGTTCTCAAGGTAAGAACATGTACGGCTGTTGGGTAGAAAACCAATCTGAGAATTGTGTAAAATATTGAGAGAATTTACATGTTCAAGTGACCGCTGATTTACAAAGATTCTACAGAGAAAAATAGAACAAGTCTTACGTTGACCTTAACGTTAACCATGTTGGGGCGACGTCGCCCGCGAA
Source organism: Blastomussa wellsi (assembly GCA_947652115.1). Taxonomy (NCBI): domain Eukaryota; kingdom Metazoa; phylum Cnidaria; class Anthozoa; order Scleractinia; family Plerogyridae; genus Blastomussa; species Blastomussa wellsi. The sequence continues at coordinate 5,453,260 of OX393565.1, read as the reverse complement.
CCATGCCGCTAGCCGTTTTAAACGTGAAAAATGAACGGCATCGTTCTCTTCCAGTTTTTATGGCTATGGGGCTGATTCAAATTCGATACGCTAAGAAAAAAGGGAAAACAGATACAACAAGCATAGAAAAACTCATTCGGTGTTCGTTTTGCACGAGCCTTTTTACTTATACAACATCCTATTATCTGATTTCTTAGTAGTTACGCGACAGATTCTTTATAACATGTTTATTTTATCATGATGGAATCGAGCCATGTTTTCACAACCCGAAAGTAGCGATAGCAAAAGGCTGTTATAGTTAGGACACTCGAACCACGAACACCTTAATTTTTTTTTCATTTTTAATGGTTATCCAGTGAATGTGCCTCTTATAGACAGAAGGCGACACATTATTAGTGTTTATTTGGTCCTAAAAATGCAAATCCTTTTGTCTTGATGAAGACGGAGGTCTCGTTGGATAGTCAGAAAAAAATGTCCCAAAAAAGTCGTGTTCATGGTTCGAGTGTCCGAACTGTAAACCTAAAGAACGAGGGTCGTTATTTTCGAAACCTTACCGCAGGTCATAATAAACAGTTCCTTCCTCTTACCTACAATCTTTTATTCAGGGCACGATGTGCTATCTCTTCCATCATTAGTTCGCTATGAATTGGTAAATCATCACCGAATAGCTTTTTCTTCAACACCCTGGCTCTTCTTCTACGAGCGGCTGTGTTATCCACAGCTTCACAGACACCCTGGCGTCGCATCCATTGTCCGTGTCTTTCTTCAGGTTCATCAGTGTTTTGACAGGTGGGATGTTCCTTCTCCTTCTTTATTTCCTGATCCTTAGCTTCACCGACTCCAGCTTCATTGACTCCATGGCGTCGCCTCCGATGTGCTTGTATTTCATCTAAGTCACCACTAAGATAACAGTCTGAATGTTCTATTTCCTTGTTCCATGTTCTAAATCCTTTCGTTATCAAGGGTTTCATATTGATCTTAAATTTCTTTTTAGAGCAGTTTCTCAGGAATACAATTGCCTTTCAACCAATCAAAACTCAGGAAATGCAATATACCATAGATAGTTTTTAATAAATACACATAAACGTCTTTCCTAATACTTTATAATAATAATAATTTACAACTCCGATTTACCCCATTTTAAAACATTAACAAGTAGTCTGCATGATAAGAAAACATGCTGCTTACTCTTTCAAGGCCGGTTCTCACTGACGCATAAGCACAAGCATAAGCATAACATAAGCATAAGCAAGTGAGAACACCCGCGACATAAGCATAAGCATAAGCATAAGAAAAACGAACATGTTTGTTTTTCTTATGTCGGCTTATGCTTATGCTTATGCTTATGTCGCAGTTTTCACAAGTGAGAACGGGGCCGACATAAGCATAAGCATAAGCTCAAGCTTTTTAACCAATCACATGTCACTTTGACCCAGACTTCTGCGGAAAGTATCACAAGCAAAATGGCGGAGGCTACGACATCTGTAGACATCAGCCATTTTGTTTTTAAACATCGAGGAGACCTGGTATCGAGTATTGCGTCAAAAAATGTATTCTGCGCGTGCGTATGTCCTTATGCTTATGTCGCGGGTGTTCTCACTTGCTTATGCTTATGCTTGTGCTTATGCTTATGCACTAGTGAGAACCAGCCTTAAGTGGTGCTGTTTGTGGTAATGTTTGCACTTTGATTGTTTAGTTGCATCATAGAGAATTCAATGCAAGATTTCCTACGATGGACTCGCACCCTGCCTCAGAGGATTAGCTATGTTCTTAGTCGCTTCAGCCTTCAGAAACCGGGGTTAGACGTGGGCACTTGAACGAGGGAAAAGCTCGGACTTCAGATGTTCGTAAACTAGGTGCTCAAAATATCCAAAAACTGTATACTGTCTAGTTCGTAAAACGACCACAACTCTCAAGCTCCTAATGTAATTCTCCGTTTTCACGTGACGTCATAAAAAAACTAAAATTAAAAATTTTGAGTTTTCAACTTCATCAGGTAAAAGTCATTTTTAAACATATATCTGCTGGCCTGTTTTCAGCTCGGTAGATGGTTTTGTTTTGAAAAAGGACAGTTTGAATTTCAGATTTTTCACAATGCGTGACATCGGCATTGTTTCTGGGTAACATTTTACGTGCGCGAAAATATCGATTCGCCTTATGTTTTCGAGTTCTGAGTAACTGATATGTTGAGGGAAGTGTCTATGCAAATGTTTTCAAGTTTAACAACGAGAAGAAACGTTTTGAGAGAGCCAAAGTAAACTCCAGATGTTTCCGGCCGCCATGAGAGGGGCTCCAACATGGCGTCTCCACACTAAACACTATAATTTTCAGTGATACACTTTGCCGAATAACTCGAGTTCGAAATATCGTACATCCCCGAAACTTTGGCACGTTGTTTATTTATTACTCTTCTACGATATTTCAATTTCTTGACTCAATTTATTCTTGGTTTTTACGTGACGTCATAAAATTTTAAAAACAAAATTCGCTGGGCCTGCTTAATTTTTATTGTCACCACGTGAAAGAAATCCCCAAAATATATCTATGCACAAGTTTTCAGCTGGATAATGTCCTTTGTGTTTGAAATACAGCATGTTGAATTTTCGATATTTCCACGTACCGTACGTGACTTCACGATGGCGGCGTGACAAAGCTGTCGTGCTCTAAGAAAAGGTCTTTTCGCAAAATGTTTGCAGTTTCAACATTTCAAGTATTAGGAAGGATGTGTATGTGTATATACACTAGATCGCGAGGAAAGAGCAGCCGCTTTCGTAGCAAAAGTCAGTATCAGATGTTTTCTTTGATTTCTGGCCGCCATATGTTGGTGCCCATCAAGCTGGGCACAAACATGGCGTTTCCATAATGAGCTCTATAAATTTGGGAGAAATGCTTCGGCAAAGAACTCACGAATGGTGTACCGCACAGACCAGAGACTTGGAGATGTTGTTTACCTATAAATATTTTATAACATTTGAATTTATCAGATTTTTTCATTGCATGGTTTCGACTTTATTTTTTGATGGAGTGACAGTGAAAAGCGATTTTATTTCTTGCGTGCGTGAAACTTGCGTGATACTTGCGTGACGTGAAAACCAGCAATTAATGAAGGCACAGTGGCTTGGCAGATCATCAAAAGTCCTCTTTCCTAATTTCCAAATTATATCGCGAGCAACAACAACAACAACAATTAACTTTATTTGCATGACCATAAATACATACAGTGTTGCAAAAGCTTTACCTCAAATAAAAAAAATTGAAATAACAAAGATTATCCTGGATATGTAATTAAAGCATATAGTATTATATTATATATATATATTATATTATTATATTGCGCACAGTATGTTGCCCTATTTCCCGGACACCCCTATTTCCGGACACTTCGACTTAACGAATCCATATTTCGTTGAAACAATAAAACAAATCCGATCGATATGTTCCAAAGACTTATCGACTAGTCAGCTTTCGTTTGATACCTTCGTGGCCAAGCCACGCCCCATTTAGGCGAGAACATTCAAGTTTTCAGTCGAGGTTGGTAAAATTTGTTTCTTCAAAAATGCGATTTTTAGCGCGCATCGAATTATCCATTTACAGTTAAGCGGTCTGTTCTCGCAAAATACGATACAGATTAAACTTTTTTTGGACATAAGTAAAGCTTAAAGGACTAGGTTTGTCAGCATATAAGAATTTTCTGTTTTCAGTTTCGTATCTTTGAACTTGAACACAAAAGAGTTTATTTGCATTTTTGGTGAGGTGTTCCTATTTCCGGACACCAAACGATAGCAAACTAGTTTCTGTTTTAAATGCAATCTTAAAGAAGAGTTGTTGAAAGACAAGCGTTTTTATAACTCCCTTTCGTAATTTCAACTCACCTGAAATAATTATTTGGACAAAAATAACTCCAGTCCAGTATCTAATAAATCAGTCGCCAGTCTTCCTCGTCTTACCGTGATACAAATCAAATATGTCGGCTTGTTGGCAGGTTTGGAAAACAGTGATGACTTCTTCGCTAAATAATCGAAAGAAAAAGCTTTCAATTTCGGACAAAAAGTAATCTTTTAAATGAATGTTTCTTTATTCAAATTTAGAAGATATATTTTGCCACAAGGGAGAAGAATGTTCCCAAGAAAAGCGGAGTATTTATCTCGTAACGATCGTCCGGCAATAGGGCAACCTGTCCGGAAATAGGGCATCCAATTCGACGAACTCTTTCCAAAATTACGAAGGATCCAAAGAGTTTCAGCCGATGAAACTTTACGACCTACTTGCCAGGAGTGGAAGCTAACTTGTGGCTGAATTTCAGCTTGTTTGTGTTGTTTTGAGGTAAGATATTACGGTTTATGCAAAAAGTGTCCGGAAATAGGGCAACACACTGTACATCAGAGGCAAGCTAATTGAATATTAGCATAGTGGTTGTAGAGGTCATTAGTTCGCCGATGACTTGCAACGGGGATAATTCGTTAAAAGAAGGAAAGACATTTTCTATTTTTCTATAAAATTCGTCTCTCAGAGGAGAGTATTTTGTGCAATATATAAGAAAATGTGATTCGTCTTCAATTTCATTAGTTTCACAAATGGAATTGTGAATTCGATCATATCTGCCAGTTTCAATCCTTAGTTTGTGATTGCCTATTCTAAATTTCACTAATTCTTTTCGTTCGCTTAGCTTGCTTGTTATGCCTAAATAGGAAGACTGTATATAATCTTTCTTAAATGTGTTGAAAAATTCTAGTTTATTAGAGTATTGTAACGTGTGTTGCCAGAATAAAATATACTTGTTGCATTAGGCTAACATAATGTTCGATTTTAGCGTTAGTAAAGGATCTAAGATCAAAGTCAGACAAAGTATAAAATTCAGACATAGTTGTTACATTAGAATAAAAATTATTTTTACCAGCGTGATGGAGGTTCTTCGCTGTTATATGTCAAAATAGGAGAGATAGTTGCGTCGAAAATTTTATTAGCAAGGAGTGGGGGTAATTTGCTGATATCTGTGTGCTTTCTAAGGCTGAAAAGGGTGTGAATGGCCTTTTCTTTTAGCTTATCTAAAGCCAAGGAAAAATTTCCCGTGGAAGAAATAAGCATTTCTAAATAAGTGTAACTTTCAGCAGTTTCAATGGGCTTGTTGTCTATAAAAAAATTAGACTCCAGACATTTCTTAGCAGGTTTTTGAAAGATCATAACTTTAGTTATTTTGGGATTGATACTTAACATCCATGTGCTGCAATAGGACGATAGTGTTTTGAGGCAATTTTGCAGTCCTGTTTTCGATCTTGACAATATGACTAAATCATCTGCATATAAAAGTGAATTCAATTTTGTGCCGTTTGGTAGGACAAAGGGATCAGATCAAGTGTTTTCAAAAGAGAAAGGGATGTCGTATTGAAAGGGTCGTGTTTGATGTTGTCCGATTTTAATGGAACATGTAGAGTTCGAATACAAATTGAAAAAACAGCCGCCGACGTTAATCTGCAATAGTTTATAAGAGTCCGTCATGGCAAACTGAGTCGAAAGCTTTTTTTAAAATCTACAAATCAAGCGTAGATTTTTTCGTTGTGTTGATTTGTCTACTAGAGTTCTCAAGGTAAGAACATGTACGGCTGTTGGGTAGAAAACCAATCTGAGAATTGTGTAAAATATTGAGAGAATTTACATGTTCAAGTGGCCGCTGATTTACAAAGATTCTACAGAGAAAAATAGGACAAGTCTTACGTTGACCTTATCGTTAACCATGTTGGGGCGACGTCGCCCGCGAAACATGCCGCTAGCCGTTTTAAACGCGAAAAATGAACGGCGTCGTTCTCTTCCAGTTTCTATGGCTATGGGGCTGATTCAAATTCGATACGCTAAGAACCACGAACACCTTAAATTTTTTTTCATTTTTACTGGTTATCCAGTGAATGTACCTCTTATAGACAGAAGGCGACACATTATTAGTGTTTATTTGGTCCTAAAAATGCAAATTCTTTTGTCTTGATGAAGACGGAGGTCTCGTTGGATAGTCAGAAAAAAATGTCCAAAAAAAGTCGTGTTCATGGTTCGAGTGTCCGAGCTGTAAACCTAAAGAACGTGGGTCGTTATTTTCGAAACCTTACCGCAGGTCATAATAAACAGTTCCTTCCTCTTACCTACAATCTTTTATGCAGGGCACGATGTGCTATCTCTTCCATCATTAGTTCGCTATGAATTGGTAAATCATCACCAAATAGCTTTTTCTTCAACACCCTGGCTCTTCTTCTACGAGCGGCTGTGTTATCCACAGCTTCACAGACACCCTGGCGTCGCATCCATTGTCCGTGTCTTTCTTCAGGTTCATCAGTGTTTTGACAGGTGGGATGTTCCTTCTCCTTCTTTATTTCCTGATCCTTAGCTTCACCGACTCCAGCTTCATTGACTCCATGGCGTCGCCTCCGATGTGCTTGTATTTCATCTAAGTCACCACTAAGATAACAGTCTGAATGTTCTATTTCCTTGTGCTTAGCCTCATCAAGGTTCTTTGTAATGACGGCTTCGCTACAAACAATCCGAGGCGAGGGTTGATTTGCAGCAGTGAACAGTTCCTGATTACTTGCTTCAGCGAGGTACTCCGCCATATTTTTGTCGGAGGGAATATGTTGTTTTTCGCTTGCTCCTATCTGATCGTCTTCAGTTTCCACTTGCTGTTGTTCCTTCTGTCGGGTTTGTACACTACTTTTATATTCTTTAGAAAGGACAGGTGGGTTCCTGAAATGAGCTACACCTGCCTCGTCTGTCACGGCAACTTCTGCACCAGTCTCTTCTTGTACAGATAATGAAGAGGACGAGTCGCTAGCCGAACGGCCTCTACAGTAAATAAGCCGCGACAAGAGGACACCGCAATGACTAATTCCTCTCAGTCCGTTTGACTCATCGCTTCTCGTTTCTCGCAAACATGAGTGTTGCCTTAGCGGCCTTTGTTTAATAGAAACTGTGCGTTTGCTGCGAGGGAGGAGATAAAGTTCTTCTATGATCACGATTTCGCTAGCGGGGCGGGACAGTGGACTATTTCTACGTTGAAAGGTCGTCTTCTCATCCCTTGTTTTCTTGGAACATGTAATTGTTTGCGAATGAGGCGCGTTAGCATTTCTTGTTCCCTTGGCATCTAACGTTGCTCGCGGATTGGGACGTTGCTCGGCTTGCCGACCAGTCGGGACTAATGCTTCATCGCTTTTTTCAGTTCTTTGAGCCATCTTCGCCCTTCGATTTGCATCTTTCCCATCTATTGCAGACGCAGCCCTTCGGTCGTCGGAGCATACGCCAAATTTACGATCATTCTCTCTCTCGTACCGTTCATTTGAACCTTTTCTTTGCTTAGGCACTCGATCGGTTCTAACTATAGGTGGAAAACGACATGCCATCGCTGCCTCTCTCTGTGTTGTAAACCCAACACCATAACTTAATTGAGGAAAAGAGTTCGTAGTTCAAATGTTCTCTAGGCTAATTTCCTTGATCCAATTACAGCGTTCGAAGAGTCTTTTGACCAATCATGACTCGAGGTAGTCTTTAATTGGTGTTACCGCCACCAAATTTCTAAGCAGGCTAATTGAAGCAAACACTTAACTTTATTTTATGAGTGTGAGCAATAATTACTGATATTTCTCGGTAATTAACTGAATTGACAATAGTGATAACCAGATATCATGAATCGATTAGACCATTTAGGCAAATCAGCTCAAATAAAAAAAATCGATAATAAAAAACACGATTCCCTTTGCAGCAAACACAAACACTTCTACATGGAATAAAATCCCTTCATTTCAAAAACAAATCGCTCACATCAAAGAAATCGGCAGCATGAAAAGCAAATCGTTCACAAGAAAAACAAATCGCACACATCAAAGAATTGACCATTTTCGCACTGCTCATATACCTTGTTTACCCCCCAAAATTTTGCATAACCTTTGTTTCCCAATTCTCCTGGGTATTACAGTTGTCCAAAGAGAATCTGAAAACAAAGGCTATGCAAAATTTTGGGGGGTAAACAAGGTGTATTATGGGCCATGCGAAAATGGTCAATATCACAAACATAAAAATAGGTTCGCAATGCGTACATGTGTAGCTTACGAGTTAAATTGTAATATTTAACAAGACACGTTTTTGAACGTTAAAATCGCGGGTGATTTTTTTGGTTAAAGAATTATAGCTTCTGTTAAAACCTTGCCAGTAAGTAAGAAAGTTAGTAAGTAAATAAATAGAGGGGGTAAGTTTCTAAAGAAACTGTGGTGCTGCGTCGGTGGGAAGTGTAACAATATAATTTGGTTTTATCAACTGGGTTGATAATGTCAATTGGCCACCGTAAAAAGATTCAAGAGCTGACGTTTCGAGCGTTAGCCCTTCGTCGGAGCGAATCAAGGAATTATATAGTAAGTAAATAGGCAAGGAAGCAAAACTCTACCTACAAATTATCATTAAAAATATTACAAACTTGTCTTTAAAAAATAGGATTCTCTCACTCCTATGCTCTTAGGATTGTCAATGGGCCTTAATCACATGGCGGCCATATTGGCCATAGACAATAGATTTCGTACCCCGAGCCTCGAGTTGAAATGTTTGGGAACGAATTTCCGCGTGGCAAAACAAAAGTTTTCAATCCCTCGGGACTCAACGTGTGATTAAAGCCCATTCTCTTAAAAATTTGGATAGAAATGTCGTTCTATAGTAAAAGAAAATAAAAGAATATATGTTATCTTTTAACATTCTTAAATTCTATGTTGATGTAAATTGAAAAATCTAAAATTCCTTATTTCTTAATAAATGAGAAAGGTCTCTAATTTCGGGTGAAAAATCAGTTTACCGGTTGCACAGGCTTCAGCAATTGCTGTTGTTACTTAGAAAACCCGAAAGGTCCAATTTTCTTATTTTATTTCTAAACGTTGCTACATTTGGCGATTCTTTCAAGCCCTTTGGAAGCTTTGACCTAAAAAAGGACCCATGAATCTAATGGATGTTTGCCAGAGCGGATAGTGTTAAAGCGAGTTACAACAAAATCACAATTCCTGATCGCATGAGTTTTTTCTGTGCCAACAGATCAGAAATGCAAGTTGGTGTTAACCCGTGCTCAACCTTCAACATCACACTACAGTAGGCTGGAGACGTCTGTTGCATGGCGTTGGCAATTTAGCACGTCCTAATAAGGGAATAAAAGGACCTTTTGAGGGAATATTGTTTATTTGCGCCCGCGTAGTGTCATTTGGGGCCCGAGCGCGAAGCGCAAGGGACGCAGGTGACACTACAAGGGTGCAAATAAACAACATTCCCGATAAAAGTCATTTTATTATCATTATTATCAATATACAAGGCCAAATAACATCCTGATGACTAACAAATTTAATAAAGTTTTCGAGAAATATACAAGAAAGAACTTACTTCGCGCTGAAAATGTTAACTGTAAAAGCTGGACCGATACGTTTTGAACAGGTGCAGAACTTTGCCAATATAGCTACGATGTCTCTGAAAATAATCGCCAATGAGTTAAGAACTCATAGATAATCATAATATTTAACGAACTTACATTTTCCAGTTGATCTTCGGCGTAAACTTCCCGCGGTACTTCAGCCGAGCTAATTTTGCTCGACCGTAGGAATCAAGCGAACGATGTTTCGTTTCTTGTAAAGACGACAAGAAGTTGCTTTCTTTGTTTCTTCTGGATTGTGCATTTGCTTCTAGCCTATCTTCAAGTCTAAATCCGATTTTTTTGTCTGCATTCTTCCCATTTATAACAAGCAGACCGATTTTTCTCTCTAAAAACTATTCGTTTCGTGTGAAACTGAACTTCAAAGCTTGCTATTCGCTCGCACGCACCTCGATGGTTTTCCCGCTTCAAACGGTCTGAACGTAATCTGATTGGTTTAAATTCATCGCGTGAACCAATCAGCTTCAGGCCGTTGCGGCCCGCACAGCGCGTGTTTTGACGAGGCCGAATTTCAATTTGGCCGCGTATACTGATAATAATGCCGAATGAAATGATTATAATAGAAAGTTCGTTGAGTAACATGCAGCACAGGGCTTGCTTCCCAAGATTTTTCAAGCTGTGTCCAGTTTCCTCGTGGTCCTGTCCCTTTACATACACTTGGTGGCCATCCGTAACATGTAATGACAAGTCATTTTGAAACAGATTCCAAAGGAAAGGCCCGAATGCCGAACCTTGTGGGTATCCCCCACTTGTAACGTCACCCAGTTTTACTCCGTTTTGTCTGTTTTCAAAGAACGATCGCTTTAAATTGAGGGAGTGGTTTCCAAAACCATAGGCCTCCAGAGCTGTAGACAAAACGGATACAAGTTGCTTTTTGTTAACGGCCAATTTCCAATCCTCAATCAACTCAAGCAGAGTCGTTTCGCAGCTGTGTCTTTTTCTATTGGCTGTCACTCGGTGGTATCGACTTTTATCAAAATGACTTGCTGCTACGTAACTGTTCAAATATCTTATCAACAGCTGTCAGGGAGGTAACGGGGCGGGTAGGTTTTAGCATCGTGTTTACCTCTTTTTTGAATTGACCATTTTCGCACTGCCCATAATACACCTTGTTTACCCCCCAAACTTTTGCATAACCTTTGATTCCCAATTCTCCTGGGTATTACAGTCATCCCAAGAGAATCTGAACACAATGCTTATGCAAAATTTTGGGGGATAAACAAGCTGTATTATGGGCAATGCGAAAATGGTCAATACCGCTATCCATTCGCCCCTCTTCCATGCAATAGGCTATTCATTCTGCCCACTGCAGCTGTTATAAAGACTTTATATTCAAGATGCAGTTCCCTTGGCGACATTCTTACGCAATTTTGGTGTGATACCAGCGTCCCATCCACCAGACTACTTGGGAATAACTTTTTCAAGCGCCGTTTGTACATCCGCTGTCGTGAAGAAGCTGAATTCAAAATGAATCACCTTGTAGACTTCTTGTGTGGTCCTAAAACTGCTATGATTATTGCCGCCTTGTTCTGTGATATTAATCACGTGATCTCCGCCAATACTCGATGCCTAGCTTTTCTGCCACTTCTTTTTGATCCTGTATAACTCTGTTGTCAGGTTCAGTTCTGAGGTGTGTTGCCACTGATTCTCTGCTTTTATTACTTTGCTTAAACGTGTCGTAGAGTTTGGCTGGTCTTGATTTGTGCTCTTCTGTCTTTAATAAGCCAGTGATACACGGTTCAACAAATGTTGAACAGTGTATCATGTGATGTTGAAATATGCCATTCAACATGTTGAACTTTACTGAACGAAAATAGAGCTTGGCTCTATTCCGTTCAACAAGTTGCCGGTTGTTGAACGACTTCAAAAACGCAATAAATCCAATGATGCACGGTATACACGGTCTTTCAACTTTTGTTGATCGACAAATGTGAACATCGTTGCGACTTGTTGAAACGCTTTTGTGTTTTCCCAAGTCGTTCAAAAAACGGCAACTTGTTGAACGCAATAGAGCCAAGAGGCGGAAGACACAAAAGCGGTTAATGAGAATCAGGGCACGTCTGTATGATGCGTCATCCACATTGTTAACGCATTCTTGCAATGACTGGTAAATAGACGCGGGAAAAGTTTCAATTTAATGAGTGTTTTGCTTTGTTCTGTTCGAAAATATGATAAGGTCCAAATTGTAGTTAATTTCAGAAACAAAATTGTCAATTTCCTTTATGCCATCATGAAAGAAAGAGAAACAGGGGCGGTTCCAGGATTTTTTTTTCTTTCTAGGGAATGACGTAATTGACGGGTGACGTAAGCAAAATACTCTTTATATTATGAAGCCGCAGGTCATCTCAGGGAAAGGGACCCCCTGCACCCCCCCTAGATCCGCCCCTGAGAAATACACCTAGAAGATCCGCCCCCCTAGATCCGCCCCTGAGAAGATTTTGGGTATTACATACTACAGAAGGTCACACTACTTGAAACATCTCATATCCTAAGAAAGGATTTATCCATCAAATAAACTTCTCACCCTAGGACCAAACTTACAACACTTTAATTAAATAAATTTCACACTGGATTTCCTTCAATATAATGGGCTTTTGTCCCTGCATAGCGGGCCACCGTGGGTCAGTCCACCAGGCATACTGTGCAATAATATACACTTAATGACTGGCCTCGAGGGAAACATTGAGTTTTGTCTCTCCCCGGCACTAAATGTTGGTGTATATAACTATGTAATGGTGGTACATAGTTAAGTTGATACAACCCACGCATAAGACCCATTCTGCAAGGAATAGTTTGGCTTCTCATCATCTTCACACAACGTTTGCGTAAACTCTTCCTGTGGAGTATGTGAACTGCACTTTCTAATTAGGGCAGCTAATGTGCTGCTTCGCATCAATAGTATTAGAAGAGGAACAACAATCAAAAGGAACACACAGCCTGTGAGAACGATGAAACCGATCGTTACTGAAAGAAAACGAATAAAACAAAATAAAAATCCTGTGGTCAAACTACACCAATCGAACACGAATGAGATGCACAGCTTGTAAACAGAGAACTCTGAAAATTGTTGCCTAAATTATCAATAATTCATCTTTATCCTTGTGTTGTGTTCTTGGAGAAGACACTTAACTCTTGCTGTGCCTCTTTCCACCCAGGAATATCAACAAACTGTTATGCAACCCCAAAGAACACAGGGGGGAATCATGTCAACCGAGGGGACTAGCATACAGTATTGTTGAGGGGGGGAGTAGAAATACTCCTAACCGCCTCACGCTACAGACATCAGATCCACCATCATCTTTTTCATGTATATGGGTACTGGTGACACAAGCTTGCCTTATGGTTGCTGCAGTTCTGCATAGAATGCTTGTGGTTTCAAGGCCACTATGTTGTGTTCTTGGGCAAGACACTTTAGTCTCACAGTGTCCCTCTCCACCCAGGTGTATAAACAGGTATTAGTAAATTTAATGGTGGGTGTAACCCCATGATGGACCAGCATCCCACCCAAGGGGGGGGGGGGGGCGGGGGCAGGGAGAAACAATTACAAGGCAAAAGGTAAACATTTTACTTTGAAGAGGTTGCACAATTCTTCCGAGCCAGAGGTTCATGTATAAAGCTTTCAAAGGTGCACAAAGGCCACACCACAACACCGGAACTCTGTGCCCTACACTTTACGATGAGGGAGTGGCTTCTTTAATGTCACCTGCAGAATGTGATACAGGAGACAGGGCCTATGGTTTTATTGTCCTTATCCAAGAAGACTACAACATCTAATCATTTGCAGATGTCATTGCAAAGGAAGCATGTTCTCCTCAGTTATTTTAAGACCCTGAGTGTTGGTCTGGGTCTGAGGTTCGAACTCAAGACCTCCCTCAGGCCATACCAGACTTATCTTTAGACACTATGCCCAGAAAAGGATATTCGTACTTTGGACTGGTAAGGGCATATTCATAATTTACTGATGGAAACATTACTTACATGTGGAGCACGATGATTCACCTGGTTTTGAGGTGAAAAAGTCATTCTTACACTTGATGCATGTTGTGGACCTGAAACAAGCAAATAAAAACTCAATCAATCAATCAATCAGTCTATCTATCTATCAATTAGGCAATCAGTCAATCAATCAGTCAGTCAGTCATTCGATCATTTAACACTTTGCTTGCTGAAAGAAGCAGAGAAAGTTATCTTTCCAGTGCCATTTACAGTGTACTACACTGCAGAGCTACTCAACCCAGCAGTCACACCACTAAATAAGCACCTCCCCAAATGTTAAAAGATGTAGCACTGTGGGTATAAAGGTCAAGGTTCAAAAGTAAAAAATTCCTTCAGTTGCCATTTGGTGACTAAGTGGTAAAAAATAGTCGCCAGATTGCATTACAAGAGACACAATCCATACGTGTACATGACATATCATAAGGTTTAAAAAGCATTATAGGCAATTTCAAACTTCCAAGTTTTGGGTTGAGAGAGAAACTTTCAAAGCAAAGTGAAAGGATGAAATGGCTTCTTTTCTTATTTTGAATGCCAACAGGCATTAAAGCATTATAGGCAATTTCAAACTTCCAAGTTTTGGGTTGAGAGAGAAACTTTCAAAGCAAAGTGAAAGGATGAAATGGCTTCTTTCCTTATTTTGAATGCCAACAGGCAAAATATTCAAATTTCTGGAGGGACACAGTAGTCGCCAAATTAAACCTGAACTTTTAGTCGCCAAAAATGAAATTTTAGTCACATTAGCGACCGTATTGGTCGCAATTTTGGGCCTTGTAATAATCAGCTAGCAAACAAAACTAACCCTGTTTTTGCAGAAAAAGTATCTTCTTTACAAGGTGTACACTTCTCACTTTGAGTCCTTGAGCTGTAGGTACCAGCTGGACACCTAAAACCATTCACAAACACACTGCATTCAATGTCACTGTTCACAATGAGGTCTTATTACACAGGGTAGCAGGGATGGTGCTGTGGTGAGAACACTCGCTTCTCTCCAATGTGACCCGGGTTAGATTCCCAGACCCAGGGTCATACAACTGTATGTTTGTCAAGTATGGTGTTGGTTCTTGTCCTTGCTCCAAGGGTTTTTCTCTGGGTTCTATGGCTTACCTCCCTCCACAAAAACCAACACATCTAAATTCCAATTAAATCACGAATCCGAGGGCCACAGGTTTGCCAGTTGAAAGGTTATTAAGTGCGACCTTGTTAAACACACAATTTTTTGCAGGTCTCTGGTGTGAAACTGGAAGAAGGGCTACAAACAGTTGACACGTTAACTGTGTTTGTAACCATCATCATTATTTTTTCCAGTTTATTTACGCCCAGGTAATATATATCTTACTACTTCGAAAGGATTTTACTAACAATACATGTCCATTCACTTAACTAACTCTACGAACTCTGTCAGGTGATTACCGTGTGCATTGCAACATAGTTTTGTTCAAAACAGTTCCTGGGCTGTAACTTCCAGCAGCACAAGGATTGCAGAGGATGCTATTTGACAGAAACTCACCAGGGGAACAGTGCACTGTTCAAAAAATAAACAAATTAATATTATTGTTATTTGGAGGGTAGCAACAACGAGACTTGGAGGGAAGGAACGCACATTGTAATGTTCAAGTACAATTTATAAATGCAGTTAAAGTGGCATGGTCCTGGCTGATTATCAAAAGTTCTACTTTCTAATTGCCATTATTATATTGTAAAATGCAGTCTCCTTGGTCAAGAGGGGCACTGTGTAACAGTATCTTGAACACAATGCAGTGTCCCCAGCTTGGTCTTGCGCCTGGGTACTTATTATGGGTTTTGTTTGCCTTGTGACTTTGTTTTGTTTGCTTATTTCGACCATTCCGGGCATTCCAGTGGTTTTGTTTCACTTGTTTTGGTGGTTTTCCTCTTTAATTTTCTTTCAGCGGTTTTGCTCAAATTGAGCTTGACATGTATTTCACTGGATTTCTAAAAAGTCATCTTGAAGTTTGTCAAAAATGCTCCATTGCGTACCACCTTTTGAAATCCCTTTAAGTTTGTTAGCAATCTCCCCCCCAGAGCCCCCTTTTACTTTGTTCAGCACCAAGAACAGACTCTGGCCAGGACTGATTTTTGGAGTTTTGATTCTCAGCCAATCAGATTTAGCGGAAAACTTCTGAGTCTCAGCAGAAGTCCATGAAATGCAGACTTTCGGGATTGGTCCAGGCCAGAGTTCCTGTTCTTGGTGCTGACTAAAAGAGAAGTGGTCTCTGGAGATGAGATTGGTGTGTTTGGAACTAAATCAGTGACAAATAAATTAACTTTAATTAAATCACTTTATTTACAGTGTCCGGCAATGTATTTAGCACTAGCTGAAAATACGGAAACAAATATTACAAATGAAACAGAAAAAGGTATGTAAAGCCTCATGTCTAGTGGCCCATACTGCCAAAGCTTGAACCTGGGCCCTCCATATTACAAGTCCAGCGTGCACCCTACATGTAACTCACAGATTGCTATGGTGTGAAAATAGTGTTTAAAATTTTGGAGTACAGTAGTGCACAAAATGTGTGATTACCTGGGCACTCACTATCCACAGTGCAGTTGACACATGACACTTGATGAATACTGTGAGGCATCACAGGTGACAAAAACAAACTGTTGTTGACCATATTACAACTGAAATGACATTCCTGGTGACCAATAAAACATGTAAGTTCAGAACTTATACTGTAGTTTTGTGTTGACAACTTTAGGCATCAAACTTTTGTTCGACATTTTGCTAACTCCAAATTCCACTTGGAAACCTGCAGCAGTGTAGTAAAATGTTGTTCTAAGATAATTCTACACTTATCCACATTCCAGATTACCATTTAATTATTAGATTTTGAGCTTAACATTCCTATTATACAAGCGGTGTATCTGATGAGGAACTATGTAACAATTATTACATGAGCCCGCGTTGGATATGAAGTGATAAAATAACCAACGAGCGCGTAGCGCGAGTTGATTATAATCACTTCATATCCAACAAGGGCGAATGGAATAATTGTTTTAGTAAATTCTCAAACTGGGTTTTGCCGCCGATTTTTATTTCCACAATTTTACAAAGCGTCCGGAAAGAACATACAACCTCCGGTCACACGCGCCCTGACTCCCGACTTTCCATATGACGTAAAACTCTGACTATTGGCTCATAGTCAGAGTTTTTTAGCCAATCAAAAAGCTAGAAATGCAATAGTCGGAGCTGAGAATATACTAAAGGCTGATAGTTAATGTTCTTAAAACAAATACACATATTAGCCCGAGAAGCAAAGCTTCAAGGGAAAACATGCTAGTTTTAAGAACATCAAATTTCTATATCAGACCAATAGTTCTGAGATATTGTCTTTATTGTTCACCACTACATTTCCTTCTGCATGTGCCCATTAAATTGGGAGCCTTTTGAAGTATTTTGTTTTATAACTTTTTAAGACAAAAGATGTGAAGCAAACGAATCAAAACTAGGCAACAAACCAACTAAATCAAAACTAGACAAGACATGCTCTAAATAGCCGCTTGTTTACAAAAACATTTTGTGGACGGGCACTATCCATCCGGGTATTTTCCTCGGACAGGCACTCTAATTTAAACAATAGAGTGTCGAGGAACTATTGGCTGATAGTTGCCCCACAGAAACTTGATGTTCTTAAAACAAATATTTGCCTGAGAAGAGGGCACTATGCTCTGATAGTGTCGCTCCGCACGTAGGCACTATAGTGTCACGTGAGCAATTTAAACCAGTCGGAATCAGAGAAAATTTAGTAGTGAACTACAGTATAAGAGCTGACATTGTCACTCCGCATGGATAGAATCTGAAATCAGAGAACAGCTTTAGTGATGGAACACTAGTAGATTTATACAAAAATAAAATAGGTGTGGATGGGTGAATTTTTAAATCTCTTTTGAAAAATTTCAAACAATTTTTTTAAAACACACATAGGCAAACAATCATGAGGAATGTGCAAAGCAGGGGCTACTTATGTATATTATGAAAAAAAAAATTCTGCAGAAAAGTTTAAGACCATTATGCCAATCAGTCAATTTTTCTTGCTGTTCTGGAAAATTCGTAAGGCCTAGAGATAATTAATGGATGTATGAAGAACAGATAAACTGTTGCATTGCTGTTTGCATTGTAACAATAAAGAATACCACATGTTTCAATACCCACCTTAAGACTGGCTGATGAATAACCATCGTCTAATCCTAGCAAAATTCCAAAGTTTCTAACAAAACTCGTACCCGAGATATTAAGATGTGAATCTTGAGCTGTGATGATGTTCCCATAAGAAACCACTTTGTTCCTTTCCAGATGTGAGGCGACGATGGATGCTTGACGAACATTTGCTACATAAAAGACTGGTCCAAAATTATCTGAGATATTACAATTTATAATCTGTAATGTGTTGTGATGTCCTGGTAGTGATGTCAATGACAGAAATGGCAATCTCAACTGATAACTAGAACATTTAGAAACATTGCTGTCTTGAAGTACAATATTTGATGAACTTGCGATGATGCTAATATTTGTTTTCTGTGCCATACACTGGCAAATGCTAATGGTTGAAAATAGAGCGTGGTGCAGGATGGGTCGGCTGTTCTTCCAGTGAAGGTCAATTAAGTTCACTTCACAGAACTGTACATCAAGGGATAAATCAACTTCAACCATTTGCTCGTCTTGCCTGTTGAAAAAGGTTTGTGGAACGTCAAAACAATCAGCAGTACGGAGTTATTTTATAAAACCTACTGTACCATCTCTATTCACCCAGGTGCATAAATGGGTACCGACGAATTTACTGCTGGGGGGTAACCCTGCGATGGACTATCATCCCATCCAGGGGGGAGTAGAAATAGTCTCTGTCGCTTCATGCTACAGAAACCCAGATAAGCTCCGGCCTGATGGGCCACTAGGCCCGAATGCAGACTTTACCTTACCACCATCTCGCTATACACATACTCTACAAATATGACGCAGTTTTAGATTAAACTTGCCACAATTGGAACTTACAGCCACAGCATGGTTATATTATGACAAAAATTTAAAGGATTTGTATGGAAAATGTTGCTGAAGAGTGAAAATTCAAACTATAATAAAATCTCAATATTTAATCACAGGGCCCTCAAACTTGGCTATTTTCTACATACTCTTTCTGTTTCTTGTATTATTTTATGAAAAGTTTGGTATGTAACATGACAGCCCACCTGTAGCTGCAAAGGGCCTATTGAACCATTCAAAATTTGCAGTGATTTTTAAGTGCATGTCTTTTTTGATCTTCAAAATTTTCTGTTTGGGGCCAATGTCAACATGTATGTGGTATTTACCCGTACATTCAAACTGAAAATGTCCACAACTATCTGGGAAATTACAAACAAGCTTAGTGTCATAAACATTTTTCAGACATTTTTCAGGGAAAACGCTCAGGATTCAGGCAACAGCAGTTGCAATGCTTGGCAGTTGTATATTGGTTCAATGCTAACACATTTGGAAACTGTGTAATTTTTTTGGGCACGGAGGTTACATTCCCCTCAGCGAGGTCTGAAGGTGCCTATACGCCTATGGTTAGTGTCCCTCCCCTCTCCTCCGGCTACCAGGCTCATCCACTTCCATGCACCCTCCCGTTCCGGGTTCTGTCCTCATGCACCGGTTTACAAGAGCCGACACAGGACATCCAACATGACTCCTAAACAAAGAACAATGGTTATTCCTTTGTATTATGCACCAGTACACGAGGACAGAACTCCGTCTGGTGTGATAAGGCCTCCTGAGTATTTCTCAAAAAAAAGCAATAAAACCACTATCAAAGTAAAAAAAGCTGCTTTTATGGGTAAGTTATCACAAGTCAAATATCAACGTACAGATGTAGCTAGAACAGCCCTCACCTCGCTCCCCAGAAAGCGATACGCTGCAAATTGGATCTGCCGCAATCCAGTTTAATGCTCTCCGCCTCTTTGTAGCTACCCGTGAAAATATAAATTAGCGCAGAGCTGATATTCTCTCGAACTGCAACGTCAACAGCGTGAGATACACTGTAACAAGGCCTTGTTTGCGCTCCACAAGTCACGGAGTCATGCCCAGAACTGTTTACGAAGAAAACCGTTCCGGAAAAAACTGGGCATTTTGTTTGCATATTCATCTGCTGGTGCGAGAAAACAGGTAGCACTGACAGGAATAGCAGCAAAACCCTCCTGGCAAGCATGGTTTTCATCTATAAACTTGAGAAATTTGGCGGACCCAGTGAGTTTCACATGATTGCATGTCCGCCATTTTGTCGGCGGGAAGATGACGTCATATTCTCCCATCATCCCTTTCACGCGTGTTCAGTATTAGAGAAATTTCTCGATTTTGCCAGAAAAAAATGAAGTGAGTCAGCTTTATGGGAGAAATTTCTCGCTTTTTCTAGAAAAAAATAGAAGACAATCGTTTTTGTCCAGTCATTCTTACAAAGCAATGACCTATGGGTTTAATTTTAGCAGCTTTCGATCGTTCTAGAATAAAATCGTGGTGTATATAAAGAAGTTTTCAGTTGACCGTTCAACAGTTCACAGAAGTTTGTCAGAAGAACAAGTAAGATACAACAAGTGAAAATATTGAAAGAAGAATTTCAAGACAACATGGCTCTCGTTTTCAGATTTCCAGCCTATCATCCATGCAGGTAAAGTTGTCACCATTTCTGATACTTTTGTGAAGCATGACAACGTTTTTATAATGACCTTTTTCTAAAGAAAAAATGCGTTTTTTCGGAGCGGGTAAGGAAGATTTCAGCTGTTTCCAAAGTAGCTGTTGATGTTATTTTGCTGAATCTATTGACGCTCCCTTGATGCCGGCCTTTTAGCCTATTTTTAAAAAGTATACATTCATATTTGGAAACGCTTTCCTTATCCGATTCTATTAGAGGAGAAAATACAGATTCGAAGCCTATCGTGTTATCATGGACGGTGCAGCAGCTGCTTTCGATGGCGCTGTGAACATTTTCAATCGTCTCATTTTTTTGCTGACGAGAGGTAAAAAGTCTAAAAACGACAAAAACGCGTTAATGAAAAGGATAAGAAAGGATGGAAAGGGTTTCTAGAGTAAAAAGCTAAGGAGATTGATTTTCCCTGTGTGTAAGCATAGTTATTATGTGTTATACAATACTTAATTAAAGCTGAGATTGTACACCGTTATCTTAACATAAGCTGAAGTTATAAGATGCATAAATTTTAACTGTCAGCTAAAAATCACTTCACTCCTGTTTTCTATTCTAAGGAGATTGATTTTCCCTGTGTGTAAGCATAGTTATTATGTGTTATACAATACTTAATTAAAGCTGAGATTGTACACCGTTATCTTAACATAAACTGAAGTTATAAGATGCATAAATTTTAACTGTCAGCTAAAAATCACTTCACTCCTGTTTTCTATTTGGCACTTTAATTGATTTAATTTTCTTTCTTCTTTTATTCCAGTTACAACATCCGAGCTCCCAGAGGCTATGACTTTTTTCACGATCTTTGCAGAGAGATCGCTCTCCCTTTATTCGAACAGCAAGCAGGAAACTATTGCTGCCAACAAAGCAGTGAAAAGTCTAATCAGGGATCAATACAGATTGCCTATGTGCCGATAAGTGAGTACAAACCAGAGGAAATCTCGCTCGAGGTTGACAGCGAAAAGGTAACCTTACATGGACAGCATCGGTTGGAAAGAGAAGATGGATTTGAGGAGAGAGAGTTCAAGAAGGTCTTCAAACTTCCTAAGGGTGTCGATCCGACAACAGTGAAGTCGCGGACTAGTAAAGATGGCGGCGCTCTCGTAATCGAGGGTACGCAGCGTGTGGAGAAGAAAGAGAACGACGGCAAATTTGAGGCCAAGTTGGATTTCAGAGGTTTCAAACCAGAGGAGATCAAGATCAAGCTCAACGGAAAAGAGTTGACCATCACCGGAAAACATGAAACGGAGCGGGACGATTTTTACCTGTCACGTGATTACAGTCGCCGTATTCTACTGCCCGATGACGCAGATGTCAGCTCAGTGACGTCGCGCTTATCGAAAGAAGGACTGCTGACAATAGAAGCGTCACGTGATCCAGCTTTGCTGCCGCCTGTGAAGACTGTTGACGTCACCATGGAAGCAGATGACGCCGACGAGAAAGTCGTTTTGGAACCGAAAGCGGCAACAAGCGCGGATGGGGGTGAAACTGCAGACTAGCTACATTAAAAGAAGTTGGTTAAAATCTTGAGCTCTTAATCAATGTAATTTGAAAATTTGAATCAGCTGAGATAGTGTTACTTGTTGATTTTATGTGATTAACTAAATTGCATCTGAACTGAAAGTTCGCCCCTTGATGTTAATATAGTATTGTAATAAAGGTATATTGATAGAAAAATACAACTTGATTTTTCTTGAAAAATTACAATTAGTGGAAAGAATAAAACCCATATTATAACCCAGTTTTTGTTAATTTGTACCATTAATCTTTGTGTTGATATGTTTTACGGTTTATATTGTTATTATAAGTAAAGGTTTTTTAAAACAATTTGAAGTAAAAACTAACGGCAAAAGCACGAGACTTCGCCGAGTCATTATCAAGCTTAAAATGAAGATAAAAATTTGCATAGGTATTGTTATTGTTATTGCTCGATGTTAATTACCAATTAAGTACAAAACGTGAATAAAAGAAATATATGTTTAAAGTTAGAACTGTATTTTTATTTTCTGGTTGTTAGCGGATGTCTACATTTCACTGACCCCCCCCATTAGTCCAGTGGACTATGGACTAGCGTACATTAAGGTGGTAAAATGCTCGATTTTGGGCCAAGATATAGTGAAGTTAGCAGGCTCAGGAATCGCTTGCAATGTGGAAAGCACGTCTAGGCTATTAAGTTAATGTTAAGACACCACATAGTCGCCCTGCAGTTTGATTGCGATTTTTTGTCCCTCTTTCTCTTTAGATTCCATATAGTGGAAATCGCGGAGACCACTTTAAAAAACGTAAAGGTCAGTGCTTCGCCATCTATCGGCTCGAAATTCTGCCCTGGAAAATAAATCCCAGCAATAAAAGTGAAGGGGGGGGGGGGGGTGGGGGGTACTTGACCATGACCCTGTTTAGGACCAAAATAACCTCAAACACATTCCCCGTTTATTGACAAAGGATAACGTTTTTTATACTGTGGCGCTAATATCTAGTCTTGAAAATTATCTAATGTTGACTTATGACCGGCTAACTAATACTGATCAACATTTCTGATTTCGGATAGGGTTAAAACTCGACGAAAGTCTTGAAGCCATACCCTGTCTCGGACGACTCCTTTGGCGCGACCAAAATTTCCGGACATTCCGGTACAGAATCAAATAAAACGATCATTTTGGACAACCTCTCGAGGTTGTCCATTTTTCCGGAAAATTGGAAATTCCGGAAATTTTCTATTCCATTTGACATTTCCACTCAGTTTCGTTTCTCAAGCTGCCGGATAGAGCTCTCGTGAAGACCCTGAAGTCACAAAAGATGACAGCGAGAGGCTTTTACCCAACGTAGCGTACGTTTCTTCTTCTCACGCGACTAAAAATTATTTCTTTGACATGTTTCGATGTCTGCGGTGATGCACGGGTATTCGTCCAATTTATGGGAGAGAAGTTCCTACGTTTCTTCTGTCCATATTTCGAAAGATTGAGCTCAAAATAATTATAAATAAAGGTAAGCTTACTTCTCCTTTTGAAGCAGCTCGCTGGTTTTACTCTGTCCTCATTGTTCTGCAGGGTATTTTCTGTTAACTTGTAAATCGTTGAATAACAAGCAAGAGTCGGACTACAAACCCGTCATTTTGACGTGACCGGTTCGGTAAAGTGGAAAATACCGTTCCTTTCGGCACGCGGAAATTTCGTAAGTTCAAACCGGAATTTTTGGTCCAATGGATCGCGCCCCTTAATATCCATACACTGTCTTGGACATACCCCCCTTGAATTATATACCCTGTTCAGGACTGAGGGGACAAAAACCATACCCTATCCAGTGGCACGTCCCCGAGATGTTTGACCTTTCTCGCCAAGATTGAATTTGAGGCCAAGTTTTATTTTAGTTGGTTTAAAAGAGATGAAGATCCAACTCGAGTTCAGAGGAAAAAGAAGACTTGGTTCACACGATCAGCATATTTTATTAAGATTTCATGAAACATCCTGAAAATTAACAGGTACAATCAGAGCTGTAAAATAAGATTACATTTGGGGTTGCAACTACTCCTTCGAGCGGATTTAACCGTCAAACGTCAAATGACCAAAAAATGCACCATCAAACCAGTCAAAAATGGAAACTGAAATATTAGCCTTCAAACGACAATTAATCCATTTAAAATTAACCGTAAACCGCCAAAGACATCGTCGATCACAGTGGGACCCTCCGATCATGCTATATTCATAATAATTTTTGGTAAGTTATTTAGGAAATAAATTATACTGATCAAGGTTGCTTCAAAAGAGGGGTAGTTCCCGGGGGGGGGACTCCCATGCGATGCTAGTCGTCTCGCTTAGGGGTGTAAATTGTGGACGTTTGGTCTTGCTTAGAGGATTTCGAGGCAAAAATATTGTTCGCCGTCAAGGTCTCGTTTTGGATTATATTGCGCGACAAGAAATATAGAAATGTAAACTTTATTTCTGGTATTTTGTTATCTTTTAGGGGTCAATGAAAGCTTTAGCCACGACCCGATAGGTTTCCTTTAGGGGTTAAATTCAAAGTTTCCGACCATCATCCCCGTCGGTTTCAAATGGGAGTCCCCCGGGGGGATGGTTCGACTGCATCGTTTGGTATACTTGGAGTTTGACGTCTTAACTAATGTAACTTAAAACAGATGACGGGCTTTGATTATAACTTTGCTTTGCTTTGCTCTAGTATTCTCTAGCTGCCCTACTCTACTCTATTCTAGTATAGTACAGTATACTCTTGCTGGCAAGAAATTTCACCGACAATGACGTCAGCCTGAACCATCTCTATGAACCATCCATTTCTTTTTCATAAAAAATTAGCCAATCAGAGCGCGCGCTAGCATATAGCTATGTTATAATATGGTATGGTATGGTATGGCATGGCATGGCATGGTATGGCATGGCATGGCATGGCATGTGTTAACACTCTCTTACCAGGCTCGCTTCACCCGACTCTGCTCTTCTCTACTAAGTTCTACGTGGCTACGCTCTGCTTAGCCTGCCAACGGGCTCCTGTCTAGGAGGGGCGCTATTTTCCGGCGCGAAGCCCCGAGCAGTGGCCCTACCGCCCGAGTGTTCAGGAAGCCTTCCGCAGGCTACACTCTGCTCTACTCTAGATGTACTCTTCTCGATATCTGCTCTGCTCTCAATTTTTAACCAGCCAATAGTAACTGGTCGATGTTCAGTTCTCTATACTAAGTTCTACTTGTTTACGCTCTGCGCTACTCTAGATGTATGCTCTGCTCGCCATTTTTAAACAGCCAATAGCAACTTTTCGATGCTCTTCTCTACTAAGCTCAACATGTTTACGCTCTGTTCTACTCTAGATGTGCTCTTCTCTATATCTGCTCTGCTCGCCATTTTTAAACACCCAATTATTAGCAACTCTTCGATACTCTTCTCTGTTCTTCTCTACTAAGTTCTACTTGACTACGCCCTGCTCTACTCTAGATGTAGTCTACTCTATATCTGCTCTGCTCGCCATTTTTAAACACCCAATTATTAGCAACTCTTCGATACTCTTCTCTGTTCTTCTCTACTAAGTTCTACTTGACTACGCCCTGCTCTACTCTAGATGTAGTCTACTCTATACCTGCTCAGCTCACCAGTTTTTAAACAGCCAATTATTAGCAACTCTTCGATGCTCTTCTCTGTTCTTCTCTACTAAGTTCTACTTGACTACGCCCTGCTCTACACTAGATGTAGTCTACTCTATACCTGCTCAGCTCACCAGTTTTTAAACAGCCAATTATTAGCAACTCTTCGATGCTCTTCTCTGTTCTTCTCTACTAAGTTCTACTTGACTACGCCCTGCTCTACACTAGATGTAGTCTACTCTATACCTGCTCAGCTCGCCAGTTTTTAAACAGCCTATAGCAACTCTTCGATGCTTTTCCAGATCTCTATTAAGTTCTACTTGTTTACGCTCTGCCCTACTCTAGATGCACTCCACTCTATATCTTCTCTGCTCGGCATTTTTAAACAGCCAATTAATAGCAGCTCTTCGATGCTCTTCGCTACTAAGCTCTCCTTGACTGCTATATCTGCTCAGCTCGCCAGTTAACCAGTCAATAGCAACTCCCATATAAGCATAGATATCATCAACCACGAACTTATTTGCATGCCTGGTAGTGCAGATACCACAGGGCAAGGTACCGGGCATTCTCCCAAAGAAATAGGCTTGACCGGCTCCTCATCATCGGGGGACTTGCCTAACATAAATTTAAAAGTAATAATGGAATTGGTTTATTTTAATCTGTGTAGTTCTTCTGTTACCAATTAATATTTCTAGGTATAGAAGCTAGGACATAACTGTGAGCAATGGTAGCTAGAATATATAAACAATAGCCTCCAATTGGCTCGGAAATATGCTCGGATATTTGCCCTTGGACATTATCTGTTCCTGGAAGCTCACAGTTTTCCTCGGGCGAATTTTTCAATTAGGCCGCCCAATTTTGGAGACCTTTTCTGAAAACACCTAAACATTTCTGTGGGCGTTGAAATTGTTTTCATACTGTTTAAAATGTTCAGTTCTATTCAAATGAGCACTTTACTCGAGATGAAAACTAAACGAGTGAACATAAATCTCGAAATTCAAAACCTGGGGAATATCGCTTGGGGTATATTTAACAATTATCCTGCGGAATCGTGAGCGGAATATCGCCTGATACTTAGCCTACGAGGCCGTATGCTGAGTTGGCTAAAATCAGACGATATTCCGCAAGATTGAGCAGGATAATTGTTTTATTATTCAACAAATTGTCAACGACGCGCCTTTAACAGCTAGAAAAGTTGCCGTTATGTGGCGCTTTGTGAGACTTTAGCCGAATTATGGTTACGTAACCTATACCGCAAAATATCTGTCACCTGCAGTTGACGGATATTGAGAGCATAATGACCATATATGGGCAACGTGACAATTTGTTGAATAGTAATCTCGGCTATTCCCCAATTTTAACGGTATCACGTGGCGTGTTTAGGCCAATCGCGCGCGCGAAAAACTATTTGATTCATTATAAAGTTTGATTGATTGGTTGATTGACTGACTGACTGACTGATTGATTGATTGATTGATTGATTGATTGACTTTTTCCACAGTTTTTGTCGGTCACCCATAAAAAATTAGTTATCAGATTTTCTTCTTTGAGGAAAGCAAAAAACGTTAAATATATTGAATAATGATAACTAAAACCGAAGGAGGTAATAAATGATGTAAATCGGCATCCAAAAAAAGTTAAAAGCTCCTTAAATAAATGTACACTTACCATTTTCGTCAACATCTTCATAATCATAACCAAACTGAAAAGACTTCTTGAACATCTGTCGATGAGTGTACACTGGGAACAGTGGTACAATAACGTCATCCTTGTTGTGGCCAATGGGTGCATTGAAGACAGAAAGAACAGTGGCGTCTTTGTTATACTTGCGAAGCCACTTTTCATAGATACGGTCCACGAAGGAATGATGAAGAGGAAAGATTGGATCGTTGGAAGCTGAAGGTACATCTCCCATGGTTCCGCCTATGACGATATGGACTTGATTATGCAACGTGTGGGCGTTGGGAAGACGATAGCCAGTCTTGGTGTTAACGTAGCCTTCAAGGATGTTCTTGAAGTTGCAGCTTGACTCTTTGTTGTAGGGTGGGAGGTCGAAAGTTTCAAAACGGAGCGCAAAATTGACTTCTTCTTTGGTTGGGAAAGTCATAATGTATCCCCGAGTCTTTACTTTTTCTTCTCGTTCCTTCTTTGTCTCACGCTGTAACCCGCGCTTCTGAACTCTAGGGTCACACATAACAGTGAGATCTCTAGTTTGTTCTCTGGTGCAAATGACGTACCAATCTGAAAGGTATGTGCCTGTCACGATACCGTCTTTCTGTTGTGTAACGCCAAGTAGTTCTTCAGAACAAATGTCAGGGTCGCACTCTGATGGATTTGTTGTCCAGTCCCAATAAGGAAGGGCAAAGTCTTCATCGCCGGCAATTTCCTGCAGGGTTCTTTCCCAGGCAAGCATATACAGTCGATGCCAGCTGGGAAACCCCTGTCCATCATGTGCAAAGTCGATGGCTGCCTCCGTGATGTTGTTTGGATGTATGGTGTCACGTGCAGCGTAGTAATGCATCCACGCGAACAGGTCATAGTTGGTGATATTGTGAAAAAACGGCGTGGGGTCGCTACCAGCTTGAACCGTCCTATTGATGTCTTCGTAGGGAGTCGAAGTCACCACATAATCGCTTTCAAAGTGCCTGGACATTTTGACGTACCTCATGTAGCGATCTTTCTCCTCCGCTGATAACTTGGCAAAGTTTTTGCGTATTAGGGTCTTCTTCTGGGTGCAGTTTTTACCATAATAACCAAACTCGCACTTGCTGCAGTCGTAACTGGCGAAGTTTGAATGGCATTTGCAGGTTTTATGGTAAAGGACGTGGGGCCAGTTATGGCGCTCATCCTTCTCGTGGAACGGTTGGTAATGACTGTAGCTGAAAGTCCATTCTCGAATGATCAATTCTTGGCATGTGCCTCTGTTTCCATCCCTGCCGCAAGGAGCTTTGAACCCCTTAGGGATTGGACAACACTCTTTGCTCTGCAAGCTGTCACGGGTAACGCAGACCTTAGGAAATTGGCCTTGCGTCCAGGGAACAGCGACGAGAACAAGACAAATGACAATAAGGCTGAAACTCATTCTTGCTCCTAAAAATGAAACAAACAAGGTTTTGTACTTGCAAGCAAATTTAATTGTCCCTGAAAACAAAACTATATATTTGTAGATAAAATCAATGCATGGCTCAAACTCATGCTGTAGCTCGGTGTGTTTATTTTTATTTTATTTTTTATTTATTTATCCAGGGGCATCCAATTTAGCAGAGCTAGTTTAAATGGAGACCTGACACAACACAAATACAAAGACATTAAGACATTAAAACTAGACTAAAGTTACAAAGGCAACATGTACCACAGGCGTTTATCGTCTTTTTGCGACCGTTGTCTCAAGGCGTTTTCGGAGAACCAAACTTAGACAATTATAGTTGAAAGTCTCTATGGAGCAGAATTAACTGGTCGTTCCAAGGAGGTTGCTTTTGTAGTGAAGTAGAATTAAGGGATCGACGCATAGAGGCGTTACGTATACGACTAAAAGTGTGAAGGACCTCTGTGGATTGGCATTGTATATCACTGGTATACAGTGGACCATATAGCGTAGAGGCATCTGGTGCGTTTATCTTGAGTGGCGGATCTCAGGTGCTCGTATCTACTCTTTTTGTTGAAAGCCGGTTGAAGGAAAATTTTTCACCTTCTCGGAGATTTTCAAGTACTAATAAAAGTTCCTTTTTATTCAATCAGAGCCCCGACACCTCTCGTCAGACAAGCAGTTCGTGAGACAAGCAGTTCGTCCTTCAGGGCCTTCGAGTGAATTGAACCTTTTCAGCCTGGGCAATGAATGGAATTTTCTTTGCCAATCAATTTTAATTTATGAATCATCCTGGAAAAGATGTACGTAAGCTACAACGATATTCAGTTTTAGATCCCTGATTCATCCACTTGATTGTGAGCGCATGTAGCAGTCCCTAAAATTTGCGGCGAAGTCAAACTCCGGAAATTTCCTCGAGCGAAAACAGTCTTAGAATTATTTCTCGGAAAACCAGACATTTGTTTAAAATTAACCTCCATATCCTGAATAATATAAAAAAAACTTGTCATTAAAATAAGTTGGTTTTGAGATTAATACATGCCAAAAGTCATGCCAAAAATAGCGAGGTTTAAAAGCAGCGAAATGTAAAACAAGCCAAAAAGCTTTCAGGTCTTCAATAGTTTGGGTATTCTTAAGTAAGTCTGAAAGTCTATCTCTCACAAATTTCTCAGAAACCGGAACACAAGATCGTCGATGTCAAGTTCGACCTAATTAAGCAAATTTCAGAAATTTACAGAGAGTACTTGATCGTCAAGACCTAAGACCGATCAACCAAATGTGTCCGCACGGAAACCTTTTCTGTGAACTTCACTACGCAGATATTTTCTGCCTCGGCTGACGAAATGCAAATCAGTGGGGTTTTAATTTAATGGTTGGCTATGCGGAATTGCATGACAAGTACAGTAACCTTATTTCGTCGAGAACTGGCTCAATATATATAAAAACACACAAAAAAGAAAAGGAAAATTACTGAAAGAAGAAGGAATGAACATTGAGTATTTGTTACTGTTTCCCTTCATTAGCTCATCCGAGTTTATTTTTCGAGGAAGCGCTTATTATGATTATGATGTACATGTCTAGTCATTTTGATCTACGTTGTAGTAGAGATTCAATACTCAAAGTTAAAATCGGTTACGGCTGTTAGAAAACCAGTCATTGAGTGTCCCAGCTTAATAAAAAACTTATTTACTTGTTTTAAATCCTTTAAACTTTTCTGACACTCGGAAGCCCCTGTTTTATGAAAGGCATTTTCAATCCGCCATTTTAATTCATGCAAGTGCAATTAGTTGGGTCGCCCGCAAGAGATTTCAGTTATGCATAATGGAACTTAAAGAAACATCACATTAAAATATTTCTTTACCTCTTAAAAGTACGGGTCTTTGACGGTTGTCTCCCACTGATAAGAATTTGAAAAGCTCTGAATTCTAGCCTTGCTGTGCAGTTCCACTCACTGAATGCAAAAGTGCCTTACATTACAAACTTCTCTAAAACAAGACGCTGAGTAGTGACGTCATTACATCCCGCGATTCCTAGAACCGTGGTATAAACACATTTCGATTCATTACCAGAACAGACAATTCCAATTCGACCTGGATAGAGGACCCGCATGGAAACCAGCTGAAGGCTGATCTGGCTTCCACTCTAAAAATCATTATTTTAACGCATTTCGTTTTTCGTTTTCGGGTAAAATCAAGAAGAGGCAATCGCTACCTTTTCCTTCCCCTCGCCAAGCAAAGGCCTTGTACTGTCCTGTCATTAATAAATAATAACTTTATTTTAAAATTGCTTTAGCATTCATGAACAAGGCTGCTACTGAACACTAGCAGTGGAGTTCTTATCACTTCAAACTGATGACAAGTTTAGTGGGTCTTTGTGCGAAGTAACCACAAAATAACAAGCTTTCCAAGAAAGAGTGGATAGTATCTTTATACTTGGTTTTCATGTGACGTCATAAAATTCTGAAATCCAATTTCGCTAGGCCTACTAAATTTTCGTTGCTACTGGCCACTCGGTATGAAGTGAACAAAAAATATATCTTTTCGCAAATTTTCAGCTCGATAGTGCCCTTTGTTTTGAAAACAGAGCATCTTGAATATTTGAATTCTTCTCCGTGTGTACGTGTGGACCTCGGTGTGACATCAAACCCAGTGCTGTGAACATTTCAGATATAATAAGTGGTGTTTATGTGGAAGTATAATAGCTTAGAACCAAACGTAGTTTCTATTATAGCACAACTGAATTCCAGATGGTTTCTTGGGCGTCACGGCGGCCATATTTGTGCCCCTCTGAAGGACACACAAATATGGCGTCTCATTAGTCCATACTGAACTTTGTAAATTTGCGTAGAAAGTTTCTGCAAATAACGCGCGAACGGCACACCACACAGACCTGAGACTTGGAGAAATTGCTTATTTATTTATCATCTACACTATCTGAAATTCTTTATAGCTTCTGTAGTTGAATTGATTCGAATTTAGTTTTTGATAGCGTGACAGTGAAAACCACCATAAAATCCGTGCAGACATGGCCAGCAAAGTAGCGAACACGGATGGGTTTGGAATGTTTTCAAAGCTGCGAAATCATCTTTTGAAAAAGGAGTGTCACTGCAGAGTGAGATAAACACGCGACCCGATGTTGCTAACTTGCTAATAATTGCTAAATAATTTGCAACACATTTGCCACACAACGTGACCAAAATTTCAGCGCACAATTAATGGCAGTACCGGCTATTCCGAACGGCCGGAATTGTAGTGTTATAATAAAGCGAGATTATAAGCGGCGAGTTTTCCGGAGCTTGACTTACAATTGTGGGATTGACCTGACGGAAGAAGAAGGGTGCCTAAATCGCTCTGCTGAAATTACAGACACGAGTGCTTTGGTGAATCAAGGTAATCGATATAACATTACAAAATCATTCGATTTAGTTCAATAGTATTTATAGTTGAACGCGTAAAATAGCAAAAGACGGCAATATAACCTGTATAAATGAATGTCGAGTCCAAACGCCGTCAACAGTAGAGGTAGACTTTCTCAAAGTCGTTCGCTTTTCATTTCCGGTTTGGTAGGAGAGTCTACAATAGAAGTACAGAATACAACGAAGCCAGTGATACAGCGTACCGATTTCACTGGCGAGAAGAGTTTTAACATGCCGTGATATTTTTTTTGGTGTTAGTAACTGATCAGGTGGGTAAATTTCGAAGACTTTCTAATGTTTGAATGGCTAAATTAAGATGTTTATAAATCCGATCATTATTTCTTTATTACTAAGCATTTCGCCATTCATTGTAATTTATCGACTTTATCTAAGTATTTTGTAGTGAACTTCGTGAAAGAATTGATTTCTGTCCAGAAGTTCCTTGATACGCGAGTGTCTCAAGCAAGTATTTACTTCATTTATTAACTGACAAATTTACGCGTGTATGGTTATAGTAAAAAAATGCGTTTAAGTGTTTGAAATAATGTTAACGTCCTTCAAACCCCTAAAATTCTTTCAAACTAAAAACGTCGCCATTTTTGTTTCCTCAATAAACCTGGCAATAACCGACATAATTACATTTCTTTTTCTACATCTTCCCTTTGTTTGACAGTATTTTGGATAAAAAAGTGACCTTAAACAAACAACACGAATTTACAATATAATTTGGTTTTATCAACTGGGTTGATAATGTCAATTGGCCACCGTAAAGAGATTCAAGTGCTGACGTTTCGAGCGTTAGCCCTTCGTCGGAGCGAATCCAAGCGAACTTTGGGAGATGAAAAGGAGTCAGTAGATTTTTCCAAAGATAATCCTAATCGGTCGTAATCTAGCATTGACTTTTCGGGAGCTGGGCAAAAGTATAAATCGCAAATTGAGACTATTTCAGAAATATAAAAGCTGACGTTTATTAAAATTCAATCTTTAATTGGAGGCTCACTTTCCCTGACCTCAAAGACCAACAGAACAAAGTAAATAATAATAATGATAATAATAACAAAAAAAAAAACAGAATTACGGAAAATAATCTTGTTTCTATTGCTTTAATGATTGAAGAAAGTTTTAAGCAAAGTAATACGGCAGTATATAGTCAAGATTTCTGTTCAGTTAGTCGTTCCGGCTTAGCACAGTTACAAGCATCGTCAGTTCTGAGAATCGATAGTCAACCGAACAAAATGTCAGTGATTCGCTTCACCCAAGTTACTTTGCTTCTAGCCCTGATTATGATGAACTACCTGGCGGCACCTGGAGAGGGTATTTCTGGTTCCAAAATTGACAAAAGTGAGTGCGGTCTTCCCTTAACAGAGACGACGAGAACGACTACGATTACGAGATTTAAATTTAATTTTTATCGCGCGTACCAACAAAATATCCTCGCCAGAAAACTATTATTCCCTCTCGATTCCTATGACGTGATAGTTGATGACTTCGGCCTCATCAACTATCAGCTCATAGAAATCTCGAGCTCATAATCTAATTGTTAGATACAAGGCAATTCATTAAAATGGAGAAATATCTTACAGTGCGGACACTCAAACCGTGAACGCTTGATGACATTTATTTTTACATTTTTTGTTGTGATTATTCAATGACAGCTCTTAACATAGACCAAAGTGTTTTCAGCACCTAAAAAAGTTAATTCTTCTGTTTATATGAATGGCTAGCATTGGATAATGGTAAAAAAATGTAAAAATAAATGTCAAGTGTTCACGGTTAACACAAACCGATGTCTTATACCTCTTCACTCACAACAATTAAACTTGACCACTTTTTTATTTACATAAACAATGAAGAAATCAATGTAGAGAAATTGCAATCAAAATCTCTGCATGGCAGCCTAATCTCTAGAGTAGCAAATACACCTACCGCCTTAAAGAAATACGAAGATCTCTTCATTACCGAGTCTTTTCAGTTAAACTGGAAAGACATCTATCTGTTACCACTACAGGTAGCGTTGAGTACTTAAATACATGAATTCCAATACAAAATATTCAATAGGATTCTCTATACAAGCAACATGCTTCACAAGTTCAAAAAAAGTCGACTCTCCTGTATGGTACTTATGTAAAGGGGATATAGAAATTCTAGAACACTTTTTTTTCTACTGCCCGCACGTAAATATGTATTGGAAAGAAGTAGTAAATTTGTTCAAAGACCAACTAAAAATCTCTAAGGACTTTGAGATCACAAATGTTATTTTAATTAGGCCTCAATAATAAAGAAACTTATAACCATTTAATTACATGTAACTATATCATCCGTGAAGGCAAATACAGTATGTTGCCGTATTTCCCGGACACCCCTATTTCCGTACACTTCGACTTAACGATTCCCTACTCATTTCGTTGAAACAATAAAACAAATACGATCGATATGTTCCGAGCACTTATCTACTAGTCAACTTTCGTTTAATACCTTCATGGCCAAGGGACGCTCCGTTTAGCCGGGAACATTCAAGTTTTCAGTCGAGGTAAGTAAAATTTGTTTCTTCTTAAATGCAATTTTTAGCGCGCGTCGAATTACCTATTTACAGTTAAGCGGTCTGTTCTCCCAAAATGCGATACAGATTAAACTTTTTTTTGGACATAAGTAAAGCTTAAATGACTAGGTTTGTCAGCATATAAGAATTTTCTGTTTTCAGTTTCGTATCTTCGAAGTTTTGCGACGAGTGAATAATAATCAGTACAAAGCACTTTCTATGCTGTAATTTTGTTTATTATATATAACGAGTACTCAACCATTGTAAACTTAAAGCGATTTTTCTAGTCTATAATTAGAGTTAAACTCAGCGCGAGGAAAACAAAGCTGCAAATGCGTTCTGGTGGCTTTCCAAGCGAGATCTCTTTTGCTATCTCATCGAGAAACGTCGCCATAAGTGAATCAACTACTGCAAGTCAACTGGCGAATTTTGGAATTTTTGATATTACGGTTTATGCAAAAAGTGTCCGGAAATAGGGCAACATACTGTACTTCCTTTATCTCTAAATTAAATGATAGATTCTTATCTGTCTTATCTCCAAGACTGTTACTAGAGAGAATCAAGAGTACCTACAAATTAGAACATTTCATTGCGAGAGAGAGAAATAATCTTAACTATCATTACACGAAGTAGGAGCCTCTGCTTCCCTCTTGTTTCATCTTAGTCTGAAGTCTCTCTAAATGTTTTTTGTGTCACTTTCCCTTTTGTGATATTATTTATTTATTTATTTACTTTTTTCTAGTGTTTTGTATTGTATTGTAAAATGTAAATAGACATTGTAATGTTAAGTATTGTAAGTGACGTTTGAAAGTAGGTTGTAAGTAAGTAACTTAGCGTATTATAAGTTGCTAGTAGTCATGTAATTTATTGTAAGTAATAGTATTGTAGTGCTAGTCAATAAATAAAAAAACAAGGGCCTTGCCCTAAAAAAAATAAATAAACAGAAGAGATGAAGCACGCCAGTGACACATCTGACACTTATTTACTCATAGCCTACCAATTATTTTCACGAATTTTTATTTAAATTTTTATTTGTAACGGTTTTCTTTTACACTTTTTTCCACTCAGCCCCTGAGGAAGGTTTGTATTGCACACCGAAATATAGGGCAATTTTGTTTGAAATAATTTAGTCCTTAATTCAATTCCGTTTTATTTAATTTTGGTCATATCCGCCGTTGGGATCAGTGTGCCGTCTGCATTTTGTATTCTAAAATCATGTTCTACTGATCCAGGTCTACTAAAAATCCGACACTGTCATCGGTTTGTCGCTGTGGTTATACAGATTTTAATTACATTCATTGTTTCAATAACATCCAAGTTATAGAACGCTCTGATTGGCGCTTCAGCGGGTTTCAAAAGAGATCGTTAAAATCGACTGAAGGGAACGAGAATTGACCGCACACTTAAACGAAATACTGAGAAGTATATATCCTAAAAAAACTCGTCCTTGCTCTTTGCGAGAAACTTCGTTGGCGATCAATATTTCTTGAAACTCGTAATTGAAAAACTATGCGTAGTAGCAGTAGTTTACATTTGAGAACGTGGAAGGTGCACAAAATTAAAGCGGGTTCTCCTCGGTGATATCATTATAAAATATATACACTACTTGCGGAGTGTTCATCCCACTTGGTTTTCCGGCGTTTTCCTATGGTATTTTGCTGATAATAGTAAAACTAGTAATAACCAAAGGTTAGGAAGTGCGGGCTAGTACTTTGCATTTTGGTTATTTTGTTAATGAAACATATTGGTGCCCATAGGGAGAAATGTATGGTGTTGCAGGGTTGCATTTTTTCCATAAAGACACCTCTGGTCTCACCCTGTTGTCTCCTCTATTTTACACCACCAATAGAGTGATTCAGCTGTAGCATATTGAATGAGTCAAAGATAATTGATGTTACGCAGAAATGATTTATTTAAAATTATTACATGGAAAATTAGAGTATTTTAATGATTAAGAATGAAATCATACATGGTACTTGTAGATGTGCATTGTCTAAAATGTCACTGTATATAAACTGAAACGAAACGAGCAATAAATAAGAAATTTTAGGTTATTCCACAATATAATGTAGAAAACGATATTTCTTATTTGTGGGAATAGTCTAACATTTCAATGAAAATTGAAACAAAACAATCGATTGCTACATGTACTAAACTCTGTGTAACAATTGAAACTATAACTGAATTATTAAATGTTATTGTGTAGTTGCTGAGTATTTGGCAGTCACATCTGCATGTGAAATGTCATAATCTTTGTTATGCTGTCTTAAAACTGAAACAGAACGTGTACATTGTAATGTATATACAAATGAAAGCATATCCAGATGCTTAAATGTGTAAAAATTGAAACTGTAACTGCCCTCAGTGTAAGTGAAGTTATTCAGGCTTCACAATGTTTTTGATGTAATTGGACGTTGCATCTACAATCATGGTGATATTTTCTAGTGATAGTAGAGCCTCTGATATCTTGTCGGATGTCAGGGTAGTTTCATTCTGGTTGATGAGGCACTGCAACACATCAGTAAATGCTGTGAACCAAGTTTCATTGCCGTCAATATCTGCACAAAGTCTTGCAGAGTAAAATTATTACATGTCAAAATGTCAAAAATGTCAAATGAATGATTATAGTGGTCATGCACTTAGCTACATCAAGCTAATTCTCAGACATGCCACTTAAACTGAGGGAAACAAATATTTCAAATAAACATAACAATCTTGAAAATCCCAACTGGCGGGAGGCGGACCAGTTGGCTATATACAAACTATGATGATTGAGTGACTCAATGAAACCATACAGACAACATTGCGTCGATGATTAACGTACTTGCAAAACGATAAAAATCATTTCCGATAACAATCGATAATAATCGATTACATTCGATAAATCAATCGATATCAATCGAACTCACAACTTTATTTCTTTATCGATTTCTATCTAGTGGTATCGGAAATCGATATCAATCTTCGATTTTTATCGATTGCTATCGATTAATATCGATTATCGATTGACTACGCCTGGACTGATTGATGTTTCAGACGAGCCCTATGCACATAAAAAGCTTTGTGGGTGGCGAAATCTATCATTTGCTCCTCATAAGCGCGCGTAGGCAACAAACGATAGTCTTATATAACTTTATTGAGGACGACGTCGCGCTAACAAGTGGCTAAATCGCGAGAAGCGACGGACTTTGTTGTCGATTTCAGAAAAGTCTAGGTCTTGAAATTAAAAAACGTCTTCTTTAACTATTTTAACAGAAATCAGTATCTCGATTTTGTGCAGAAAATGAAGTACCTGTGTTCGACGAGGAGTCCCCCAGGGGTGGGGAATAGACCGCTAAAATAAGAAAAAATTGGCAAATGCCCGGGAATATATCTACGATATATCTAGCTTATCTCCCTACCGTTTCAGCTCACGAAATTCTCTATCCGCGCTGAATTCTTGGACAATCAATCAATCAGTCAGTCAATCAATCAATCAATCAATCAACTTTATTTAAAACACGGTAAATGGCTCAGCAAGCTGGTTTTCAGACATGCCGTGTAAGAATTACAAGATATAAATGCTAAAAATTCCAAAAATTACAATATATAAATGTTAAAGGACTAATAAGCTAGGTATAACTTAGCGCTAAAATATTATTTAATATCAAGGAAATTTAAGTAATAATTAGTGACAATCATAATTTACTATATCATAATACGAAACAAGAAATGTAGAAATGGGCCCTAGCGATGTAAAATGTGTCCTAGGATATCCCAAATTGCTTGTTTTCATGCTTCCGAAGGCTTCTCGAATAATGCACTGATCACAGGTGATCACAGGTAGACCACAATAGGATATATTCTTACTCACGCGGATCGACCGAGTCCGTGTACGGTTCGTCCATTCATTATGTTTAATTTTATATTCTATTTTCAACAACATAAATGACTAATTCTCACTCTTTTTTAAGTTTTTTATTTACAACTCTAGACTAAGCAAAATGATTTTACCTAAAACACATCGTTTTATTGAAGTTGGCGCGAGTTTTGATTGCATTTCCACCGACGGTCTCCTTCCCATGTCACAATATGCTTTTACTTGTATGCATACACTGAACAGATCGAGTTATGCTGTATGCGGGTAGTTTGAGTATAGAGTTAAAACTAATGTAGGAAAGCAATCAATTTCTTTCATGGGAATTGATATTTGGAAAGACCTTCCATCTTCTCTGAAAGACTTAAATGTGTTTGCTTTTCCGAAGCAAATCAAACGTTACCTACTGTCAGAACAAAACCTGAATTAATTTTCCAATAAGTTGAGTTTTAACTTTGTGAGTCCTTTTTTCATTTTTCTTTTTTTTATTGTACGTTGTGTTTTAATTGTTTTCTATTAACTACCTGCTTTCTATTCATAACTTAAATCATACGGGGAGCTAACTAGAAAAGCTACCGGTTCATTTAGCTTCCCAGCTCGCATTTCTATTAAACTACAATTATAATATATTATATATTTTTATTTATGAGTGTTAAAATCAATGTATACATTTATTATTATTTGAAAAACACTCAAGGCGATAGACTCAAACAAACAATTTTTTTTTCAAATTTCTGCTGGAGAAGAATACAGCTCACGACAGCGATGCGGTGGATTACGCAAATTACCGCCCCCGTCTTCCCCGCTAAAAGGTCATATAAGGGCCTACTTGCAATTGTTGCACGTCTACTCACGAATTTGAACGCTTTTCTAGACTATATAACAATTATTCCATGAGCCCGCGTTGGATATGAAGTGATAAAATAACCAACGAGCGCGTAGCGCGAGTTGGTTATAATCACTTCATATCCAACAAGGGCGAATGGAATAATTGTTTTTAGTAAATTCTCAAACCGGGTTTTGCCACCGATTTTTATTTCCACAATTTAGCAAAGCGTCCGGAAAGACCATACAACTTCCTATTTTCCATATGGCGTAAAACTCCGACTAT
Source organism: Blastomussa wellsi (assembly GCA_947652115.1). Lineage (NCBI taxonomy): Eukaryota > Metazoa > Cnidaria > Anthozoa > Scleractinia > Plerogyridae > Blastomussa > Blastomussa wellsi. The sequence continues at coordinate 5,414,059 of OX393565.1, read as the reverse complement.
TGGCTCATAGTCGGAGTTTTTTAGCCAATCAAAAAGCTAGAAATGCAATAGTCGGAGCTGAGAATATACTAAATATATATATCACGAATAACAGATACTACATATATAGCATAATAAATCATGAAGACCACATTTTATAAAGGAAACTGAAGGAAAAAATCTAACCTGAACGTCTCGCCACTTCGTCGAAAGAATAGGAAAGAAAGGAGCTTTCGACCAGCGAACAGAACGATAAAGGGGGAGCAAAAAACCTTCAAAAGCAAATTTAAATTTTAAATTAAGAGATTTTTCTTCTCTAACCAGACAGCTACAATTTTTACAGATTTTCCCTGGAAATAGGCAGTGTCCTCCGCGCGGTACGGCACAATCGTTTCAACCGATAAGTGACGTACTAGGAAGAACATCGAGAAAGTATTTTAGATTTGCCCCACTCACCCCCCCCCCCAGGATAAGATCGCTTAAAACAATTCCCCGGCAACAAGAGTGCGTGCAAACATGAGCCAACAACGTTTTAATAATGTGGCTTTATTGTATACCCACAAAATAAGAACAGATAAAATTCGGCTTCTAGATATAACGAATACATTTGCCCAACGAATAGAAAACCGTTTTCGCAACTTCGCTGATTTAGATTTGTCAATGTGCTGAAAAGTAATTATTGGGATTTTCCTTGTGTTTGATGTTTTCTTATTGTAGATCAAATTTGGTGTTTATTAGACTACGAGCAGTCCCTTTTTTTCATTCCGTCGAGCGCGAAATGAAAAAATTGCCGCGCGAAAAATGGTAGATCGACGTGCCCACGCCTCGCCGTGTGGGCGTGTCTCCCAGGTTTCGCGCGGCCTTTGTTTCGCTTCGCACTCGACGGACTAAGAAAAAAGGGACTGCTCGTAGTCTAGGTGTTCATTAACCTTATAAATAACAAAATAATTCACTGCGCCTGGTATATTGGGATGCATTTTTAGCCATTCTAGTAGCATTTATTTTAAAAATTTTCCAGGCGAACATACCCTAGGATCCCCCTCTAGAAAGCTTTCGCCTGCGGCGATGTTTCGAATTCAGACGAGCCCTATGTGTAAACAAATCTCGGGTGGCAAAATCTATGGTTGCGTGTTGAAGAGACCATAACAGAAGCTCACTGCACAAAATAACGTTCAAGGTAAGCTGAATTTCTTCTGATGGATCATATGTAATTCAGTTTAGTCTCGATTTCTGTAACCTGCGTGCAGAGTTAAATTTCCGTCGCTGGCTAGCTTTCCGGTATAAACGCAAAACGCTTCAAAAGGCAATTTAGACAGTAGGTTTATTCTGGTCAGGCGAAGGGCTTTGGTTTGGCTTATAATTTTTTTCAAATTGTTTTTTAAATATAAAACTTTATTTACATTTGTTTAAAATATTTTTCAAGTTCGGATACGATTGTCTGCGTCACGTTAATCCAACGCATGCAAAAGATTACATTATTACAGTTTTGAGGACATTAGAAAGTGCATCGATCTGGTTCATTGTGAGACGCTGAATATGCTATCGATCACTTACTTGGCGTATTATCAAACAACAACCGTCTGTCTATTTTCGTGCAAAAGGTCTACGTATTAACACAACGTGATACGTTTGTAATTCTGGTTAAGTCTACTATTGTATATCTCTTTTTCAAATTGGAAATTCACTGCGATGATCATTTGACCTCGCTCCCAATATGTGGCTTCATAGCTCAGTTGGTAGAGCATCGCACCGGTATTCGCGGAGGTCACGGGTTTGAATCCCGTTGAAGCCTTGGCTTTTTCAGGCTTCTTCATTCCAATTGCTTAAATTGGAAATTCTGATGATCATCTCTCATTTTCATCTACATCCGCAGTTTACATATGAATCATTTCACTCCTCACGATCGTGGGAAAATATCAACTTACAAAAATTGGCTTCGCTCCCAGTGTGGTTTCATAGCTCAGCTGGTAGAAGTATCTCGGAGGCCACGGGTTCAAATCCCATTGAAGGTCTGAATTTTTTCAGGCTATTTTATTGTAATTGTCAGTTAAATTAGAAATTCACTGCGATGATCATTTCTCACTTTGTATCTCTTAATAAATTGAATACGATGTTGAACACCGTTATGTTGTAAGACGCATTTTGAACCTCGTTTAGGGCAGATAAGGGCCAGGGGGGACTACCATATCAAACAGACAGATGCTTGTCGGAAATTATTAGTAAAACCCCCATAATAATAATAATAATAATAATAATAATAATAATAATAATAATAATAATAATAATAATAATAATAATAATAATAATATTAATAACTAGCAGTTCTCACTGACAGGATAGTGCTGCCGCTAACACAGAAAAAAGACATGCATCGCAGGCTTGTACAAAATAACTTTTTCTTCGATGTACAGTACTATTACACACGAGTGACCAAGAATGACCACGAGTGACCACGAGTGACCACGAATGACCACGACTGACCATGAATGACCACGAATGACCACGAGTGACCACGAGTGAGAATTCATTAAAATATTCTACTGACATTGCAATTACGTCACCATTTCGTCACTTTATCCAAAATAGCTTGATTAAAACCAAATATACCATTTCGGAGACTAAATTAACGTTTTTTCCTAAAGGGTGGGGTGGTTTCCACCTACCTACCCCTTTTGCTGACTTCGGATAGTTCGCTGTTTGATCGTTAGCTAGTGTTGTTTTATTTTACTAACCGTTTCTTGCGTTTCCTACCACTTTCAGAATCCTGCAGTATACGCTGTCCTCTTGCAAAATAAAATAAAACACTGAGTTCACTAATCTTGTCATCTGATGGACATCGCTGCATCTCGCAGCGACAAGAGAAGAGACAGCGCCTTTCTACATGATGAATTAATGAAAATTTCTGACTGGCAGCACTATGCGTTTGAATGGCTTTATAAGAAAAATATATTTCTTTCTATAGTTTGTTTTTTGAACACGTTTTCTGACTTGTGTATTTATTTCTTTACTGGGCATTCTATATCATCTTTTCAGATAACTGTTTTTCAGTACTTTTCAGGTTTCAAAATGTTAGGGGTTGTTGACAAGTGCAACGATGTTCAACAGTTTTGAAACAGTGCTCAGTATATGTTACTGTAACTGAGCATGGAAAGCAAGGCAGTTAAGACTACCCGCCTCCATCCTGGAAAAAATACGTTAATTATTTACAAATTTTACCATCCCGAAATCGTTTATTTGGGGTTAATCAAGCTATTGTAATGGGACACTTTGTGAATGATACATAGTGTAAGAATCGGATCTAGAGCACGTGGCGAGAGAACGAATCGACTCCGGTGTATTTTGTTTTCGTATGTGACTCGGCCACGCGATAAAAGTAGTTACAACGACTCAGGAACCGTCAAAACCCTCTTGTGTGGCGTTTATTACACTATTTTTGATAAAGTAACGAAATAATGACGTAATTACAATGTCAGTGAAATATTTTAATGAATTCTCACCCGTGGTCACTCGTGGTCATTTGCCCAAATTATGTCGACAATGTATAATATACGTAATCCACGTTGTCTGTGATCATGCCGCCGCGAGCTGCAGCGATGCCCACCAGATGACAATGTTAGTGAACTCAGTGTTTTATTTGCAAGAGAGCAGTGTATAGCGCAGGATTCTCAAAGCGATGAGAAACGCAAGAAACGGTTAGTAAACACTAGCTAATGATCAAACAGCAAACTACATATCCGAAGTCAGGAAAACAGGTAGGTAGGTGGAAACCAGGATTAAAGGGTACAAATGACGGGAAGTTAACACCAAGCACCCCTCGCTTCCCCTCGATTCAAAAGTTTAATTGGATTTTACTTTTGAAGTATGCGAGTGCATTTAATACTGTATGGAACTAGTTTGTCTGCAGTACTGAGTAGTATCACTATTTTGTTCAGTGGGGTGAATATTGTCAGCATCAATTTTCCTTTATTTCAGATGGGTAACACGAGATATGTACTCAACCCATACTTGCTATTGGCGGCAGTTATTCTCGTTGAAGGCCAGTTTCCCAAGGCTTGCGTGAATATTGACAGCCTCCAGAAGAGACAATGTTGTCCAGTCCCCCGCGGCTTCAAAGAACCGTGTGGTAAAGACGGACAGAGAGGAGACTGTGGAGAGTTAACTGTTCGTAAATGGAGCTCTACATACGATCACTTTAGTACCAAACACGAGCAAGACGATCGCCATGACTGGCCGAGAGGGGTGTTTAAGACAAGTTGTAAATGCAAGGCCAACTTCGCTGGCTATGACTGCAGCAAATGTAAGTATGGTTATCAAGGACATGAATGCAATCAGAAAAAAATTCTGAAACGAAAAAACTTTGGCAAGTTGCCCCGTGAAGAGCAAGATAAGTTCCTGATGTACGTGAATATGAGCAGATATGTGCAAAGTGATTATGCAGTTACAACGGCCTTTTACAAGGAAATCAATGAGACCATCAACAATGGAAGTGACCCGCTTCGCTTGTTCACAAATGTATCCATACACGAATTATTTGTTTGGCTGCACTATTACAGTAGTACTAGGGAAACTGACTTTGCTCACCAAGGGCAAGGCTTCCCTACCTGGCATCGCCTCTACCTGCTTTCTTGGGAAAGAACCTTGCAAGAAATGCCGGGAGACGAAAATTATGCAATACCATTCTGGGACTGGACGGAGAGCGAGAAATGTGAAATTTGTTCTGAGGAGTTATTGGGAAACACGTCTTCAAACGGCGATGTGATAGGCAAATATTTCAAGGACTGGGAAACGATATGCTACCCGGGGGGAACAAATACCACAAACAATGTAAACAGGCTCTGCGATCCAAACGTCAAAACCGGCAAGCTGAAACGGTCCCCTCGTAAGCAAAAGTACATAAACGGACTGGACATGTCATTTCCAACAAAAAAAGAAGTCGCGTTTGCTCTCCGCTTTGAAACGTACGACCTTCCTCCATTTAGCAAAGAATCAAGTTGCAGTTTCAGAAACCTTCTGGAAGGTTACGCTAACACCTCCAGTGGGTATCGAGCGGCGCCAGTACAATCCACGCTTCACAACGCAGTTCACCTCGTTTTAGGTGGCGTGATGGCGACAGTCCCTGGAGCATCCAACGACCCAATCTTTCTTCTCCACCACAGTTTCGTCGATCGAATCCTTGAGAAGTGGCTTCGGAAGCACAAGAAGGGCGCATCTGCTCTCTCCGCTACAGAAGCTCCCATGGGGCACAACAGAGGTGACGTCATTGTGCCTTTGTTCCCAGTCTTTACCCATGAAGAGTTTTTCTCAGAGTCCTTCTCGTTTGGGTATGATTTTGAAGATGTCGACAAGGACGGTATGTAATCGTTTCTTTTATGTACAACTAATATTTAATATTTATTTATATTTTGACGCACTATACAACAACAGCAACAACAACAAAAAGCTTTATTTGAAAGGCCACAAAGTGTTTACAGAAAAACTGAAAACTAAACAAATATAAACAATATGATTTGGTCGATGCTATGTTAAAAACAAAAATATGAAATATAATATTATATAAATTGTATAATAATCGATATGTGAGAGAGACAGAGACAATAACTACCCTTGGCAGCCTGGAAAATTTGTCTGCCTAATGATGTCAGATTCCACTGCGCCAAATGGAAAATATTCTAGAGTATTCTAGCCTCGAATATGTCAGTGTGATGCCATAGAATCCATTCAAGGCGCACGCCATACGTGAAGTATTCAAGAGTATTTGATTTGAATACGTGAAGTGCCCCTGTGATGCACACCCGGAGTGTTCAATTTGAATATGGAAAAACAGGCCGGATCCTAATAGGATATCCCAGGTGTATTTCGAATCAGGCGTACTAGAATACGTCGGAAAATTTCAGTATACAAGGCGTGTGCCGAGTCGTATTCGAGCAAATTCTGGCCCGAATATTTGGTTTTTCGCGCAGGGTGAATTGCGTTCAAAACAACTGCTGGTAACTTGTTCGAAATACTTTGTCCACGTGCAAATGCAGGGATGCGTAAATTCCACGACGCTTTACTGAATGTCAAAAAAAAAATGTCAAATGAATGATTATAGTGGACATGCACTTAGCTACATCAAGCTAATTCTCAGACATGCCACTCAAACTGAGGGAAACAAATATTTCAAATAAACATAACAAGCTTGAAAATCCCAACTGGCGGGAGGCGGACCAGTTGGCTATATACAAGCATGACCGAGGAGTTGAACTAGGGTCCACCAAGAAACAACTCCAGCTAAGTGGTCAGAGCGGGACTTGAACCCGTGACCTCCGGATTTCAAGTCCGGCGCCCTAACCACTCGGTCACGCTGCCTCCTTAAGAACACATCCAGATTCAGCAATTCGAAGAGTTTTCAGTGTGTTCAGTAATTTATGTCCAAAGTTGTCACATTAGCAGTGTAAAACTAGTTAGGCTGTAATGTGTCTCGTCACCCAAATGGAGCCCATTTATAGTGCCAGTTTGGTCGAAAGATAGAGGGGGTAAGTTTCCAAAGAAACTGTGGTCGCTCCGACGAAGGGCTAACGCTCGAAACGTCAGCTCTTCAATCTCTTTACGGTGGCCAATTGACATTATCAACCCAGTTGATAAAACCAAATTATAAGGTCGAAAGATGCAAAGTTCTTATTTACCGAAGACTAAAACAATAGAAAGTTTCAATTCATCAGCCTTCAAAATGCTCGCGGTCTCGCCGGTCTTGCACTGAAGTAACCGTGGACGATAATCCTTAAAATAAAAGAATGAAAGTAGAGACCGATACAACGAAGGATGGGTTTTAAAACTTTGTGTACTATATTTCGTGTGGCTAGACTGGGAGCAGTTTTTTTCTTAGTTCGTCGAGCGCGAAGCGAAAAAATGTCCGCACGAAACCTGGGAGACGCACCCGCACCAAGTGGGCAAGTCTCCCAGGTTTCGGGGGCCATTTTTTCGCTTCGCGCTCGACGAACTAAGAAAACAGAGACTGCTTCTAGGCTATCGTCTGGCCTTCTTCAGGTACAATAAAAATTTACATTTGAAGGGGTGTATACCTTATTCACTATATAAACACCCCTTCCAATGTAAATTCTTATTGTAGCTGAAGAAGACCAAGCGAAATATAGTACACAAAATGTAAAATCCATCGTACGTTGTATCGTTCTCTGCTTTTATACTCTTCTTTCGATTACGACAGGTTCTGACTACAGTGGTAGTGGAAAAGTGGTAGCTTAATATGAAAGGTAGCCACACAGAGATGTTCGACTTTTGCCACATTTTGATTTGGGGCGAAACCCCGCGTGTTAACGTACAAAAGCGATAGGAAGCAAGCACGACTGGCAGTCTAATTGTTTTAGACTAACCCAGTAACTGATCTATTCCCGAGTAAATGAAGTAAAGATTTTTCGAGCAGAAAACCGAGGTCAGGTATGGCGGCCGCACATTTTAGGAAATATTTACAACTTTGGTGGGCTGATAAAAACACTTACAATGTTTAGTTAGTTTTCAGCTACGACTAACTCAGCAAGCTAACTCTTTATATTTTATTTAGATCATTGTTCTCATAAAATTTCAGGAAAATCTCCTGACGACGAAGAAACACAAGACTCCTCTTTAGGGCGATGTCCAGATTCAAGGCCAGTCGCTGACCGTGTGACGAACGACTGCATTGAGTGGAAAATTGCCTCTGGTATCTTAACAGGACTTCTCTTTGGTCTCTTGATTATAATTACAGCAATTACTGTTGCTCATTACAAAAATAAATCCCGAATCAGCCCTGTGTGCAATACACCTCCTTCAACCTAATCAGTGATAAGATTCAGACCGGTATCCAGGGTTTTAGCGGGAGTGGTGGGTAATCTGCGTAATCCAACGTGTCGCTGTCGCGCGCTGTATTCCTCTTCAGCAGAAATTTGAAAAAAAAATTGGTTGCTTGATTCTATCGCCTTGAGTGTTCTTCAAACTTCCCGCGTGCACGATAACTCGATATATACACACAGCTAAAAGCAGTAAACAATTGTATTATAATATTGCCGGTTGAAATGCAAAATCGCGCGACAAAAAAAATCCTGGCGAAGGGATTTGCTTATGCTATCAGCGTACACTTTGGATTAGCGCAACTTAATATCTCTATGCTCATTTCATGAATCCATGTTTTGGCGTTTTTTGTAAAATATTTTTTGGTTGATTTTTGGGGTTTACCTCGGTGTAAGAACATGTGACTTTTTTCTTTGTTTTTGAGCTATTGTTTTTCTGTTATATATTGGTTTGAGGTTCTTTGTTTGCTTTCTTTCTTTGTTTTGTACTTCACTAGTGAGTTTCACAGGTTTTTACACAGAGATGAGCCGATGTTTGGGTATTTTTGGAAAGAAATATTTTTTTCTCAAAGTAAAGTTAGGTAATTTGATGGTTTTAACATTTGGTAGATGGACTCCAAACAGTTCCCTACCAGCTTAACCTGGGGTGCTCTTTTATGGGTGGGGGCAGAGGTCAACTGCTTTGTGGCGTTGCACGTTTCCCTTTCGTAAACAAGCAATGCCATGTTAGCGACACTTTTGCCTATCATCAATTTTTTTCCCACAGAAACTGTACGTCAATGACCAGATTCGAGCTCTGAACCTCTGACATGCCTACATTCTTATCTCACCACTGCACTACCAGGCTGATCCGTCAATGCTCGCAAAATTTAATTATAAAAAATGACTATTTTACTTTACTATTGCCCCAGCCAAAAAATAAAAGCTAACCGCAAGCAAACCAGTTAGAAAGTGAGCAATTAAGCAATTGAGAGTGTTTTTTAAATTAAAATTATTAGTCTATCACCAAATTATAACCAGTTGCTACCTATCGCTAGTCCAGGCCTAAACTAGAGCAGACATAGCATCGTCCATTCCGAAAAGCTTGGTTTACAATCATGGCATCGACCGTTTATGGAAGGGAAATCAGCGGTGGCGTTCCGAACCAATTTTTCTCTTCTCAATCTCTTCTTAAAACTCCTTAAAATTTCATTCAAATTCATATGTACTAAGTTTGACCCTGCTAGCTTTGAACTATTGCGGAGTCCCATCCCCTTTCTTACGGACATGTGGGCGGAACATTGGGACGGGGTGATGGGTTACTCAACAAAGCTTTATTGATGGAGGCTCGACGTGCCCCGCTTCCCATTTATGAATGTAGGAGAGAACACGTGAACTCTAATTGAGAATAAGAAAACTATGACTCTAATGCAGTGGCGGATCTAGAGGGGGCCCCCCATTTTATGGGCAAAAATTTTAAAGGAGCTACGTCATACTTCGTGCACTTTTCAAAATTTAGCCTAAATTGTTCAAAATCGTCATTTCCAATCAGTTTCAATATTCTCCATCATCAGCCATGCTTGTTCCTTTTTGGTTTAGTATTACTCCTTTGGTGCTTTTCTTCCTTAGCAAACTATTATTTTTAGGTTTCCTAAATTTTAAGGGTAATTTAGGTTGTAGAAGAAACAATTCAAATTATCTTGACGTAGCTGCTTCAATGCCCGAAGGGCCGAAAATATTGTTAGGGCCCCACCTAAGAAAGAAGTCAGGATTCGCCACTTATTAAAATTACATGTACGCTACAACAATATCCATTTACAGGGACAAAAAAGGAATTAAGAATTTCACAGGTGGCAGTCCTTGCTATGCGACTTACGTCCTATCGAATTGGCTGTTGTACCATTCCCACTAAATGTCTTGTGTTAATAAAAACCTTCAGTTTAACAAATTTTGACTATAGGGGGATTCATGCTGACGTCATTGTTTACCTTTTTCTCGTTAGCATACGGCTTGGCGTACAGAAGGCAATATGTTAGATATGAATGGACTCCAAACAGTTGAAGAGCTAGTGAAATTTAGTATATGGTTAAATTTTTAGCTCTTTGCGTGTAATATTAAAGGAGAAATTGTCTTTCAAAAACTCCAAAATTTCTGGGTGGCAAAAGCGCTAATGAGTCCATACATTCTTTGTAAAAGTTTGAGTTTTTAAACCCGCGACAGCCGTTTTTAATGTCATCACGCAGCGCCCGAGCATTTGGCTTTGTTTGGATTGTGTTTCTAAAGAATAACGAACAGATTTGAGGCGAGTGGTGGCCTAAACTAAAATCTACCAGTGGACAAAGACCTAACAATAAATGTTTGCTGTTGATTCCATTTCGCTAACAAATACAGATAATAACTTTAATTAACTTATGCCCTCGCGTCGGGCTCGCAATCAACTGCAAGCTCCTGCCGCGCGCTCAACGCGTCATGTAACAATGGACAGTTTCTGATATATTAATATTCTAAAGTACTTACTACCCTTAAAATACCGTCCAAGCAAAGATGTAGAATACGAGCAATGAACATCATTTTATTGCTCCGTTGGTGATTTCCATACCGCAGTTTGGAATCCCCACAGAGTCAGTTTTATGACTTTTATCGACAACCGGTCAAGTACGGATATTCAGTTCATTCGTTTTGTAATAAATGGTATCCTTTACCAGGAGTCTACCCTTGGACTAAACCTGGATTTTGTTTCGGAAATACGGATTTCAAAATCCAAAACTAAATCACAATCGAATGTACTTTTATTCTACCCTGGGTGCCAAAGGGTTTTTTTTGCGGTGAAGCCGTTATCACGATCGCAGTTTCGCCGCTCACTGATAGCGATTTCGCCACAGAAAAAACCCTCTCGAACCCCGGGTATCTTCATTCTACCGCCTGGAATGAAAATTGCTTCGCATATCCCTGGAGGGACATCCGGAAATTTTGAAAAGAACACCAAAAAGGTACCAGAATCTTAGTGGGCGTGGTCCCCCCAAAATTTTCAACCCGGAAAGGTACCACCACAACTTCTACTGAGGCAACCAATTTTAAAACACCAAATGAACTAACATTGGCAAGTTAAGGCAATTCACTTTCTATTTATAAGTTTTTTTAAGAAGCGTTGCATAAATTTCTGTTTTATTTAAAGGGGCACAGACACCATGAATACAGTCAGCTTTGGCAATGTATAAAATTGTCTTCAATTGCAAATTAAAGGAAACCTTGAAATAGTAGTTTACTAAGGTAGAAAACACCAAAGATGCACCAATTAACTAAGAAGTGATGGGGGTTGAGAAGGATTACAATTGGCAAATTTGAAAAATTTAGGCTAAACTTTTCAAACTGTGTCATTCTTGACCGAGCTCCTTTAAGCGAGGTATTTTAATCAAAACCTAAAGCCAGGCACAGATTAAAACGTCTTGATGGCGCAAAGAGATCACATTCACCTCTGATACACGTGCAATTGAGCAATTATGGGTTATTTTTTGTTTTAAAGTGAGAAGCCCGGGTCCGAAGCGTAATAGAATCGAGGGAAAAATTTGCCATCACTCTCATTTCCCAATCAAAGTATTAATCAAAATACCGCCAACACAGAGCTATCTATCCCAGGGATTGATCCATAATACCTAGTTCTAGACGAAATTCTGGAAGTTTGTAACTGTATTTCACACAACTGAAAACTTCAAATAAAAATCAACGGAGTCACACACAGGTGCCGCGACAACTCTAGCGGTGGTAATTTTAGGTACAAACCCATCAATTTAACCCCTAAAAGGTACGACGAACAACCCGTCATTTTTAGAGGGGAGTTTCCCTCCCCTCCCCCTCCCCCCCCTTCCCTGGGCGTACAGTATACCACGGCACAAAAGGCTATGAAGTGAATAGAGGGGGTAAGTTTCTAAAGAAACTGTGGTGCTGCGTCGGTGGGAAGTATAACAATATAATTTGGTTTTATCAACTGGGTTGATAATGTCAATTGGCCACCGTAAAGAGATTCAAGAGCTGACGTTTCGAGCGTTAGCCCTTCGTCGGAGCGAATAAAGGAATTGTGCGTCGTGTGTTTTTATATACAGAAAGATGGAGCTTCGCTATTGGCTGGTGCCTGGTAACGTGAAAACTTCGGAATAAATTAGTTGAATGAAAAGCGTTCGTTGATACCGTGAGGATTAAGAGTGCCGATTTGAAAAATAAATTTTTGTTCTAAAGTTTTACGGCTTTCCGTGTTTCCTTGGTGAAGGGAAAGGCCGCAGACTGCCATATGTTGCTTAGAATGATTTGGGAGATTGAAGTGTCTCGCGACCGGTTTCGATGCATTTTTGTCGTCTTTCTCTTTCTCTGATAAAATAACCAACGAGCGCGTAGCGCGAGTTGGTTATAATCACTTCATATCCAACAAGGGCGAATGGAATAATTGTTTTAGTAAATTCTCAAACCGGGTTTTGCCGTCGATTTTTATTTCCATAATTTTACAAAGCGAAAATTTTTAAACTTGGCGCACTATTTTCCATATGACGTAAAACTCCGACTATTGGCTCATAGTCGGAGTTTTTTAGCCAATCAAAAAGCTAGAAATGCAATAGTCGGAGCTGAGAATATACTAAATGGAGTTAACCGTTAGCCGTAAAATGGCCAAAAATTTAGCCGTTATGCGTAAAAATGAAAGAATTTTAACCGTTAGCCGTAAAATATGTTAACCGTAAAAAATTTAAATATTCGCTCCGACGAAGGGCGAAACGTCAGCTCTTGAATCTCTTTACGGTGGCCAATTGACATTATCAACCCAGTTGATAAAACCAAATTATGAAGTGAATAGGCCACTTAAAATTCAGCTTGGAAGCGACGCCTGGAGGTCACGAACAAAAGAAATAAAAAATGCATGTTTATTAATTTCTCTAGAGGGGGTAAGTTTCTAAAGAAACTGTGGTGCTGCGTCGGTGGGAAGTATAACAATATAATTTGGTTTTATCAACTGGGTTGATAATGTGAATTGGCCACCGTAAAGAGATTCAGGTGCTGAAGTTTTGAGCGTTAGCCTTTGTCGGAGCGAAAACACGGTGTATTATGGGCAATGCGAAAATGGTCAATAGATTTTTAGCGATATGCAAATTTTGACTTGAAAGAAAGATGTCAGTCAAACCTACCAATAATTAGTGATCTGACCAATCAGAAGGTACACTAGAATCTAGTGCACAGTGGCGCTTTGTCTTCAGGCTCCGCCGCCCACCCAGGGGTGCCCACCCACTGCCGCCGACTGAGCCGGAGCTAAACAGCCTTTGTACTTTCAGAACCTGGAAGCAAACGGGACGGTGTTGTCCATTCTGTGAAAAGGCTAGCATAAACACTGAGGTAAGTTGTTTTCTTTGTTTGTACGAATTGTTGCTTTTTTTGTCTATTCTTGTCGATCGCTTGCAAGTCGCACTTCGCTCCGTTTGTACTGATAGCTGAAAGCATGCTGACGCCTGCAGTTACGCAGGCTAACAAAAAAAAGTGGGTGAATGTCTGAAAATAAAAATCGGTCAAGACTCTCCATCTTTGTATAAAATTACGCTATTCCAAGAAAATCTTCTTAGCATCCACAGCACAGATAGCAAAAAAGTCAAAACTCGCGGGAAGAGCATAATTTATCCCGCGAAGGCTATGCGACTTTTGCACAACTTATGTCCGATGTCTTCGTAAGTCTAAGATTACCCGCAGTTTTATTTTTAAGCTTTACTTAACTTAAGTCAGGTTTTTAGCTAGTTAAGCCCATTTGTTAGAGGCAGACAAAAACTGTTTGTGTCTTCCAAAATTTTTCTACATTTTTTACGCTAAGCTGTTACCGGTACACGTGTTTGGGACGGACAAATTATTCGCAAACCACAAATTATCAACAATCAAACAGTTTCCGGATGGTAAAGGCTAAAGTCGATGCCCCTTGAAGCCATGAAGCCGCATAAAATAATCAAGGAAAAGAAGAACCTCTGGGACAACTAGTATTCACCAGCGTAGGCCAATTGAGATTTCTGGAACCACAATCCAGAATGATGGCTTTGAAATTTGTGTAGCCTGCGTATCAAGCGTTCCCAAGCGAGCGAAGAGCTGTTATGATCTGTTACCGTATATCTGGCGGCACGAAAATCGCTCTTCTCTCGGACGGGAGTGTTGAGCTTTATGAAACCACGTCTAAGAATGGGTGTAGATTTTAGTTTAGTTTGTTATTGCTCATACTTTTGTATCGCGACTTCTGGGTAAATGATACAAAGTGACGAATATGTCAGTTTTTGAGACCACGGCGCTTTGAAAGTTTGATAGGGCTTGACGAAACTCGGTAAAATTTAAAGGAAAGCTAAGCTCCTCCATCCTTAATAGACATAGTGGTCTAGTGTTTTAAGGCGATGGTTAGTTTTGGGTTAAGAGTTTTAGGTGTTAGCGAGGTTGCAAGAAACTCGCGCCCGCGCCTCAGGGGATTAGGGCGAGAAGACATCTGACACTTCAGACTAGAAAACTCGATGAAATAGCACCATGACCATTTTAGCTCATCCTCGGTGTAAAAACCTGTGAAACTCACCAGTGACGCAAAGAATTCAAAACAATATAGAACAGAAAACAATAGCTCAAAAGCAAAGAAAAAATCACACTTCTTACACTGATAAACACCCACCGTAAATCTACCCGCATTTCGGATTTCGCAACAAAAAAAAATGTATAACATTAGCATAACATTAGCTGTTTTGTGTGGCCTGCGTAACTGGCGTTTCTTAGCGGAAATGCTAGCCTGCGTAGCTGGCGATTTTCTTTCGGTAGCGCGCGATCGGAACAAGCAGCGAAACGCCGTGAAATCAGAAACTGAGCAGCGAGACCCCTCACGGCTTTGCCGCTAAGTTTCCGGTTTCACGCCTTTCGCTGCTTGTTTCGATCTGAGTAGTCCAGCACCTCATATGAACCTATTTTTTCATTCTAATTTGGTTTTATCAACTGGGTTGATAATGTGAATTGGCCACCGTAAAGAGATTCAAGAGCTGACGTTTCGAGCGTTAGCCCTTCGTCGGAGCGAATCGTTCCTTCGTTCATTCGTTCTCCTTAACAATAGATTTCTTTGTTATCAGGGCTAGAGGCTTTGTTTAGGAGTGTTCTCTATTGTTTCGACGCCCAATGGTATTGCTGCTTCAATGAGGTGCTGTTTGCCCCTTCGATCTCGCGTTACGCAGGCTAGAAATTTTTCTGCCTGGTATTTTTATGCTTTTACACCAAGGTTGCACCACGGGATTGTTTCGCCAACACTCTCCAGCACCTTTCTTTGATCATTGTTATGTATACCCGTGGGATTATTCCTATAAACCGGACATAACGCCGCCGTTGGCAACCTGCGACCAGGTGTCATTTTGAAAAGGAGAAGAAAAATTATCAGAAATGATAGTACAACTGATACATTTATTGAACGGGTCGTCATCTGTCCCCTAATTTATCTGTCAAGTCATTGTTTGAAGCCATAGGCGGGCACACGTTGCCGCTTCCACTTTGTCGCTTCAAAGGCGCGAAAAATGTCTGCAGAACAATTCATTGGACACGTACACACTACATTAAAACTTAACCTATAAAAAAACTTCCTTTGGAAGATGGTAGAAATGGTGCTCGAGAGTTATTTCTAACAACGTTCGAAGACGGCCGCGAAGGAGAATAGACTTACCATGGAGTATTTACCGAAATAGAGTGTAGATTTTGACTACCTTATTGCGTGAAAATTATTTTCGCGACTCGTTTATTTTCGTATCTCAAATCACTTTGGAAAGGACCACACTCAAACAAAATGCATTGCGGGCGAGCACAGCACCGGTGTCGTTTAATTTGTGTAATACAGATTAGACGGATTTGTTTGATTATTGGACTGTATCATTGCAATCCGCAGAGACGGGCTGTAGTTTGTACTTTGAGTATATCTGGTTGTTTATCTTAGCTATTTGCGTTCAAACAGAGGACGTCCGCCACTTAAGGAAAACCGCCATGTTGCTTTTAAAAGCCCGGCGTAGTAAATCGAACCGAATCGAACTTAATGTCAATCGAACTCAATCGAACTCAATCGGTGGATTGCGTTCGATTGAGTTCGACAATCGAATGAAATCGAACTCACCGAAAAGTAAAAAAATCAATCGAACCCAATCGCAATGGAATAATGATAGCTTTGTTTTGTTCTGTTCTGTTCTCTTAATTGCCGTGGACAGTTTATAAATGGGGTTTGTATTATTGAATAAATAGTAAAAAAAGCGCGAGAAAAACTTGCTTTGACGGGCTTGCTTAGGGCTTTCTTTGTATAGATTCACCAGAGGCAATCGAACGAAATCCTTTTAATTGTGTTCGATTGAGTTCGGTTTCCGAACTCAATCGAACTCAATCAGACGGATTGAGTTCGATTTGTTCAATTGAATTCGATTTGTTTGGAAATCGAACTCGCTGAACGTGTGGTGTTCGATTTCGTTCGATTGCCGACCTTAATCGAACTCAATCCACGGATTGAGTTCGATTGAGTTCGATTGAGTTCGATTTTCGAACGTTCGATTTACTACGCCGGGTAAAAGTTATGGAACGAACGTTAAAGAACTCTAGGATTCACATTTTAACTCCAGCTCCTTCGCTTTCGTCCATCTTCTCGCTGAGATTCTCTCACTTTACGTACGTGTGTACCAGAAGTCGACATGTGAGAAATGGCCTCTAGCGAGCCAAAGAACGTCTGCGCTACGGTAAAGACAGGGGTAAAGTCAGGCAGAGCACTGAAAATTTTTGCGATTGAAAACTTGAATTTGGTAATTAAAAAAGGAAAAATGAGCGCCAGTGATGGTGAAAACATGCTCAGTAATCTGAATGGGCTATCATTTTTAGGCTTCCAAAACTTACTATTCTGGTATAGAGCGTTTTCACGTGACGTAATCCAAATTCTAATTCTTATTGTGCATTCTAGGTTGTGTAGTTCCTGTACGGCTTTTTTCCCAGGCCTTATAGTATCACGTCAGTACTCGTTGACCGCGACGAAAAATCGAGGCCTGTTGGGGGAATGAAATCTCGTACCCAGATCTCACGCTGTCTTGTGTCCGTGGGAGATCTGGGTACAAGATTAGGGAGAGTGTTTGTGCCAGGAGAGTTTTAGTTTTAATTTGGAGAAATGCGTTTTGAATTATGAGACTGCCTAATGTTACAGAATTCAATATTCCCATTATTTAGATGCTTTTTCAGATATACTAATAGGTACAAATGATAACTAAAGCATTCCGAAGTGCAACACATGACTTTGGTAGCAAAATCGTTATTTCATGATTTACCTTCCTTTTCCTTAAATCTCTTTAACCGTGATGCTGTATTGAAAAAAATCGGATGACATTAGTAACCCTGTTTCTTTTATCAGCAGATGGCACAGAAGATGTATGTTCTTGTCCAGTGTTTGATATTGGCAGCAGCTGTCATCGTTCTTATTGAGGGTCAGTTCCCCAAGGCTTGCGTGAATATTGAAAGCCTGAAAAAGGCAGAATGTTGTCCCGTCCCTGACGGCTTCAAAGAACCTTGTGGCAAGGATAGACAAAGAGGGGAGTGTGCAGAAATAACTGTTCGTAAATGGAATGCTACGTACAAGCACTATGACAGAAAACATGAGCAAGACGATCGCCACGACTGGCCAAGAGGAATCTTTACGAGAAGTTGTAAATGCAGGGGAAACTTCGCTGGATATGACTGCAGTAAATGTGAGTATGGTTACTATGGCGACGAATGCAATCAGAAGAAAGTGCTGGTACGTAAAAACTTTGCCAAGCTGTCAACAGAAGAGCGAGATAAGTTCATGGTGTACATGAACATGACAAGGTATGTGGAAAGCGATTATTTAGTGTCAACGGCAGTTTACCAGGAAATAGATGACACCATCAGGAATGGAGATGACCCAACCATGTTCTTCAATAATATATCCATACACGATTTGTTCGTTTGGTTGCATTACTACACAGCTAGTAGGAACGTTGCCTGGCCTCAAGAGACGTTGTACATGGAATTTGCTCACGATGGACAAGGCTTCCCTACCTGGCATCGCCTATTCTTGCTGGCTCTGGAACGAATGGTGCAAGAAATGTCGGGCGAAGAAGATTATACGATACCCTTTTGGGACTGGACGGAGAGTGGTGTGAAATGTGAAATTTGCTCTGATGAGCTGCTCGGTAACGTATCTGCAAATGGCGACGTTGTAGGCAAATATTTCGAGGACTGGGAAACGATCTGCTACACGCCAGAAACAAGTGTCAGAAACGATACAAAACTCTGCGATCCAAACGTCACAACCGGCAAGCTAAAACGGTTCCCTGGCCAACGGTTAGCCAAAGATGGTTCCGTTATGGCATTTCCAACCAAAAATGATGTCGCATTCTCTCTCCGATTTGAAGCGTTCGACCTACCTCCCTTTAGCAAAGAGTCCAGCTGCAATTTTCGAAACCTTCTTGAAGGAAATGCCAACGCGACCAGTGGATTTCGTCTGCCGCCTGGATTTTCCTCTCTTCACAACGTGGTCCATCTTGTCATAGGAGGTACCATGGGCCTGGTTCCTTCATCGTCAAATGATCCAATCTTCCTGCTTCACCACTGTTTCGTCGATCGAATCTTTGAAAAGTGGCTTCGAAAGCACAAGAAAAACGCCTCTGCTCTCTCCGCTACGGAAGCTCCCATTGGACACAACAGGGGTGACGTCATCGTGCCTTTGTTCCCAGTCTACACTCATGAAGAGTTATTCTTAGAGTCCTTCTCTTTTGGATATGATTTTGAGGAGGTCGACAAGGATGGTATTTAGACATATTGTCGCTTTAAAAAGCATTCGCCTAGAAATTTCAAAGGATAGAACGAGCATTTAGTTTTCGTTAAAGGCAAGTTCAGAGCCACCATTAATCTTCAAAAATTTAAGGTGGCTCTGAACTTTCCGGGTAATTTTTTTAACTTTCTAAAAATCAACAAGTGTCCCCTCAACTAGTTCGTTTTTGGGTTACAAGCGCTAAAGAGTAAATTTAAGGGTTTAATGGGCATGCTGGCCACACTGATGCTATAGTAACTTATTACGGCACGAAGATGATGACCGGCTTGTTCAACAATGACTGCGCATTCGTCTGATATTTTACCAACAACTCACAAAGGATGGCAGTATCACTACATTAACACGACTGCAGTAATCATTACCAGCAACCTCAAATTTAAGGTTGCAGTAGTCGACAAGAGCAATTCGCGTCAGGTGAAACGATCAATTTCTTATCGCTGCGACCAGTTACAAAAATTCACAGTTTCACACTTACTGGCTCGCGCTCTTGTTTTATTTCTGTTGCAAAATGTTGCGATATTTTTTTCTGATTTATCCAACTTCCCGCCTTCACTTCTCCCGCCTCCCACACCCAGTATGGAGAAGACAACCTCGTTCCCAGGGTCTCTCTCTCTCACCGCCCCCTGGAGCGGGACGAGAAGGAGAGGACCCTGGGAACGAGGTGTTGGAGAAGATTGAGACGTAATACGAATGACGAATTTGAAAAGTTTGGGCTTAATTTTTCAAGGTGCACAAAGCCATTACGTAGCTCCTTTAAATTAGACTTACTCTTAGTGCTGTTATGTATTTTTTAGGAGAATCTCCTGGCGACCAGGGAACAGAAGGCTCATTATTAGGAGAATGCCCAGTTACAGTTACAAGGTTAGCAGCAACCGACAGAGTCGATAATCCAAGCAAGTGCAGCAGTGCTGGGTGGAAAACTGCCACGGGGCTTTTAGCTGGAACTCTCTCCGTCTGCCTAATCATTGGAGTTATCATGGTTATCCGGAAGTCAGTTCGGCAAGTGTCGTATATGACTGTGCCCTGACCCATTTCCGGTGTAACGCCAATCGATCGATCGAGCAATCAATCAATCAATCAATCAATCGATCGATCGATCGATCGATCGATTGAGCGATGTTTATAAAGGTTTTGATACTGTTTTGAAGAGACCTGAAGATACACAGTGATCTCTGTTGGAACGCTGCTCGAATTTGACATCCGTTTTATTTCCAGAAACTATAGAATTTGTATGAGCTTGTCACAATGAATTTTAAAACGCAGGAAGTATTTTACTAAAGCTATTAATTTATTCATTACTGTATCCAGTGACAGCATTCTGCTTTCAAGAGTTCGTGTTTACCTAAAAATTTATGACTAAATTTTCCTTTTTCCAGCTTAAAAAGATATGTTTTATATCTGAGCTTTCTTAACGTTAACCAGAAGAAAACTTTATTCAACACACCTTTGCAAGTGCTATGTCGTATTTATAATTTTTGAGTGAGTAAGATGTGCAATCTGCGCGAATAAATAATAAAATCTTCGAACATTTAAAAGTGTCATTAATTGTAGATTGGAAAGTTATGGCGGGCAAAACATCCCTAAAACGTGTCAACGCCAATGAAAATCTACAAACAGTGTTCAAGTTTTGTTAAAATTACCATGTCAGTGCACTGAAGCTAAATATGGAGTGATATCACTATGATACCATGAGGAACTTTAGATCTCAACTTGAAAAAGTAGGGCTGACTTTTTCAAGTTCTGTCCTTTTAATTTTGGAAAATTGATGAAAACTATTTACGGTCAACCTCTTCCTTAAGCAGTTTGCTTGATATCGTTTCCTTTATGTTCTAGGAGCATTTCCTGTACAGATCAAAGAACTTAGCCATGATTTTGTGTCCATTTTCATAAAAATGCAGAAAAATGACCGTGACAGTCGGATCTGTTTCTTTAAAATACGACAGATAGGTCCTAAAGGGTTGTCCTAAAAGCCGGAATGCCGGAAACCCGGAAACCGAGGCCCGGAATCCTAAAACCAGGAATGACTGCACTTAGGTTAGATAAGGTGAAAATTAAACGTGCTACAAGATAAACTGTGAACGGGGAACTTGACAATTACGCCATTTTACACGATCGTGTGAAATTTCGATTTCAGTTTAATTTTAAAGTGTGTAATTTAGCATATGTAATGACTGCAATGTTGTCCTTGGTCACCTAGCATCGCGTTTCGCAAGTAATGACTCATACGTTAGGAATTATTATTCGGTAAATTAAATCAGCTCGAATAAAGAGCGTTGGCCAATGACGATGAACGGACGTCTTGCATTTAAAATGTGGCCGACTTTGGTCCATACACCTGGGAAAGCAGTCCATACCTAAGTTGATTTGGTCTTACCTGTAATTTTATTCTCTTCTTCCTCTTAAAATTAGGAGAAAACCGAACCGAAAAAGTTTCGACTGAAATTTTGGGAGGCCTCCTATTGTTTACAGAATTGGGGTGGAGGTAGTAAGCGAGCATGAACTTCAAGTTTGAAATGAATTGTATTCATTATGACGGAGTTAAAAACGTGTCCTGCAAATAGCCCGATTGTGGAAAAATGTTAATTCCCTTCATAGTTTATCTTGTAGCACGCTTAATTTCACCTGATCTAACCTAAGTTCAGTCATTCCGGGTTTTAGCATTCAGGGACTTCGTTTCCGGAATTCCGGCTTTTAGGACAACCCGTCCTAAACGCGGAAGTATCAGTTCCCGAATAGAGAGAGAGGTAGGGAGATAAGAAAATGTGAGCGGACCTAAAACCGTACCCTTTTGAGATTCACCCCCCCCCCCCCCCCCCGTCCTCCTCAACCCACCTTATAGCAGAGCTCTCAAGTTGATTTGTTGGGAAAGAGTGAGATTTTCTACGGCGTAGCCGTAGTTTGTGACGCGGAAGGCGTCACCCATCTAGGGGGGTCTGGTGGCATGCTCCCGCAGGAAATTTTGAAAAATTGAAGTAGCTAAGACGTGTTTTCCTTCATTCTGAGCAGAAATGTGATGCTTTAAAAGCAACTGTTTGGATCCCAGAATTTTCTTTTTATTGGACCAATATCAACTCTGTATTAACATTCTGACTTACATGTATCCAGAAGTCAAACAATTTGTTTGACTTACAAACATGTCATAACGCTTGTTCTACATGGTGTCAACTTCTGATCACTACATCAGATCAATATCAACTCTTTCTCAACATTTCTGTCTTATCCAGAAGTCAAATTTAATTAACATGCTATAACGCTTGTTCTTCATGGTATCAGTCTGATCACCACATCAGATCAATATCAACTCATTCTTAACATTTCTGTTTTATCCAGAAGTCAAATTTAATTAACATTCTATAACGGTTGTTCTACATGTTGTCACTCTGATCCCCGAGTCAGATGCTCTTTGTTATAGTTCCAGGTAGCTTTCTTGGCACTGCTCAACAGATCTGCAGGTGGTTCAAAAGATGACTCTTTGTTGGCCATTTTGATAGTAAGCAGAGAGGCCAGTGTACCGTCAACCTGAAGAGAAGGCCGAAAAGCTGTTTTATTTTTTCTAATAAGAGAAAAAACTCTCTCTTCACCTGCATGTGGTAGGATAAGAACTGTTTTGGCTACGTCACTTATCCTACCAAATTTATGGCTACCATTTCCTAGTTTCAATGATGACAGATATCCCCAGATCACATCCATGCGAAAACTGGATGATGATTTCTCTTCATTTTCCTCATTTGAGAGCTTTATTTGGGCTTCATCCCAAACTTTCTTGGAAATGTCTTCATTAGTTAGAAGCTGATAATCCACAAACTCTTCTTGAAGCAAGTGGGTTTCCCTCTCAGTAGTTGGCAGAACTGTAGGATAATTCTTCAGAAAGAATTCTGCATCATCAAAAGAGGCATTCTCTCTCTGAAAAAAGTCCACAAATCTAGCATGGATTAGTGTATCGTCGTGCAAAGGAAGCTTTAAAATAGCTTCTAATGCAGCTCGTTGATAAAAGTGACGCACTGCTTGGTAAAACTGATCTCTCTTCCTTTCATCTATGTCACCATCATCGACAAGTTTGTCAAGCAGTTGTCTGGTTGCAAAGCCAATAAATAGCTGCCCGTCTTTCAGCTGTTGACTTTCTCCTTCAAAATTTACTTTGTCAACAGTTTTTGTGGCCTTAATCTTGTCAATCTGAACAAACTTGCCCAGAAGGCGTCGAACAAAGTCATTCAACTGTCCATGGGCGGCATAAATGCAGGGATCCTCCCTCTGCAGAAACTGGTTTGGAAAAGTGAATGTTGGCAACACTGCCTGAAAAAACAAATGGTAAACTTCTACCATGGGATCTGCAAACTGTTGTTTCAGGCGCTTGAATCTAGGATTACTCTCTGTGTTGGAAAGGAAATAGCTCTTCAATGCTGGATACATATCCAAGTTCCGTCTCACAGCTGTTTCCAGGCTTAACCAACGTGTGTTCACATGTTTGATAACTTGACGGTATTGAACATCTAGAAAATCAGCAAATTCAACCAAGAGTGACTTTCGCTTAGTGCTCCTGTCAAAATAATAGTAAGTGTCAACACACATGTCTTCCAGGCTAAATTTAGAGGTATCACAAAATGCTTCAGAGGCTTTGCAAGCCACGTTGTGTATTAAGTGACAGGGGCAACCCATGAAGTAGCAGGACGGACTTCTTTGTTTTACTCTTGTCATGATTGAATTTCTGCTACCAAGGTTAACATTGGTATTGTCCACACCAAATCCCACACATTTGCTCCATGAAATGCCATGAAGTGTTAACACATCATCAATTTTCTGGAAAATTGATGCTGCTGTTGCTGAGTCAGTTCCCTTGGTTGCACACATGTCCAGAAACCGACTCTCCACTCTACCAGTGTTCACATCAAAAATCTTTACAGTCAAAGGATTCATTTTTTCCAAGCCAGTATCGTTTGAACCGTCAGTTAATAAGGAGAATGGACTACACTTCATGATATTCACTGTCTCCCTTAAGAAATGTGGTGCTATTGCTCCATTAATCATACATGTGGTCTTTGTTGCTGCAGCGGAATACTTTTGTGCTATCTTTGAGTCTGGAAATAGTTTTGGGAGCATTCGACTGAAGTGGTTAGAAAATGCCAGGGGAATATTATTCTCAGCCATCAGCACTGCTATTTTTACCTCAGCTCTGGTGACCTGAAATAACAATGGGATCCTTGCTAAGAGTATAAAACCAAAGGCCAAATGATTTCATATTTTATTAATGTTGTAAATATCATTGCAATTTGCCAAACACAAAGTCAAACAAAGAGCATTATAAATACATGTGTATTTCGTTAGTAATACCAGGTCTTTACCTTCTCTTGGATGTTGGAGTTTGGCTGTCTAAGAAAGCTTGTGATCGCCGGTTGATTTGCCTGTTCCTCGGCGAGTGCAGTGTGCCCATCGCTAGCAATATGGCGCTTAAGATCTGCTTCTCCTTGATGGGCACACGACAAAGTACGATTGCAAACATTACAATGAAATACAGATTTGTCTGAAGTGACAGAAGAAACAAAAGGATACTTCGCTATCCAGTCTTTGTTGAACTTGCTTTTGTATTTTGCCGCTCCCGCATATTTGACCTTCTTCACGACGGGAGAGTCAGAGTCCGACTCTGAACTGGAATCCGCCATTGTGTGTGGAGAGTGTTGTAATAGTAGCCGTCTAAGTGTATTTTATGTTAGACTTTTCATGACTTATTATATACATGTTGGACTGACTTATGGACATTCCATGTTTCATTACATGATGTATAGAGTTGGAACCCTCGTGCTCGGTAGCCATGTTGGCTTTCTACATTAAAGTCAAGAGTTTGTTCTTTCTACCTTAGTCTCTCGTGCATCGTTTATCGACAAAACTACAACATGGTGACCCCGACGTCCGAATCACACTTCTGAGATACTTCGAAGCATTTACAAATTAATGGAAGGGTCATCAGCATCATTTTGATTTTGTCCTCGATCGGGCAATCTTCAAGCTGTCTTCAACGTTCAAGGGAACTCTCTGCAAGATTCCTCCGGAAAGGACAAAAGGCACTTCATACAATATAATCCAGGCAAGTGGTCGTTGACAAATTTGCCAAGTGACTTTTCCGTATAAAATCAAAATAAAGTTTTCAGCTCAGTGATCTTTCAAAATGGCTGAAAACCACTATATGCCCCAAACAAAGGTCGATTGGTCCTCCAACACTGCGTCTTCACAGTTTAAGTTGTGGAGGAAGGAAGTTGAAAGAATAATAGGCGGTCCTCTAGCATCAAGATCAGATCGAGTAAAAACAAATCATATATTCATCTGGGCCGGTGCTCATGCTGAATCTCTCATCGAGGCAAGTCTCAACGAAGATCCCGAGCTAAGGATCACTACACCAAGAGA
>OX393565.1:5341542-5369042 GCA_947652115.1 Blastomussa wellsi | reverse complement strand
TGTGAGCTCTTTGTACTGAGCCACGTGCGAAAATTGAGACGTCCCTACGCGAGGTCTTGCCAAACATTTCTCAATCAAGTCTCTCGCTTGACAGATGGACCTGTGAACGATTTTATCAAAGCGGCGCTTGATAGCATCAATGAATTGAAGAACAGCTATTAGCAGTGAAAGATTTGATGAATTCTTGGTTTTCATGTGACGCCATAAAATTATGATATCAAATTTCACTAGGCCTGCCAAATTTTCGTTGCCACCGGTGCAAGCACAGGCAGCCCAAGCTCACATTGTCATCAGGATCATATTGCATAATAGCTGTCATGGTAAAAATATAAGAGTTTGTATGGGAATATTTTACAACACCTTTTAGCAAACCGAAATACTGCCAAATCTTAAATAAAATTGCCGTACCTTACTTTCATTGTGTTTTTATTCTTGTCTGAACGCTTATTTTGCCGATTCTTGGCCATTTAGGCGAGTTATCGCTTTCTGGGTTCCCCACTACAAAGAAAAGAACAAGGCTGCACACTCCAGTTCGGAACGCCCGACGAGCCAAGCGAAAAATCCCAGCTTAAAATGGTCAAATGGCCTCAAATCCATCGCGATTTCCAAGAAGAGATGTTCTAGTTTCATTTTAACTCAACAACAACTCAGTCCAGGCTCTGTCATCGATGTCAAGCGGCTGTTTGCTTTCAAATATCCAAGGTAAAAAGATCTCCATTGTGCCTGTACACGCTCGTCACGACACACGACCGTTAAAAAACTCCTTGGTAACCCCGCCTCGATAATCGTCCTGAGGGGACCAGGGGAGTAACACAAAACTTGTTGAGAGCAATTGACGGTGTGGTTTACGGTGTGGTACTCTGGTGAGGTATAGTTTGTTAATGAGGCGGGGTTACCAAGAAATTTTTTAACGGTCGTGTGTCGTGACGAGCGTGTACAGGCACAATGGCGATCTTTTTACCATGGATTTTTTAAAGCAAACGGCCGCTTCGCATCGATGACAGAGCCTTGACTGAGTTGTTGTTGAGTGAAAATGAAACTTGAACATCTCTTTTTGGAATTCGCGATGGACTTGAGGCCGTTTGACCATTTTACGCTGGGATTTTTCGCTTGGCTTGTAGGGCATTCCGACCTGGAGTGTGCAGCCTTGTTCTTTTCTTTGTAGTGGGGAACCTAGAAATCGATAACTCGCCTAAATGGCCAAAAATCGGCAAAATAAGCGTTCAGACAAGAATAAAAACACAGTGAAAGTAAGGTAAGGGAATTTTATTTAAGATTTGGCAGTATTTCGGTTTGCTAAAAGGTGTTGTAAAATATTCCCATACAAACTCTTATATTTTTACCATGACAGCTATTATGCAATATGATCCTGATAACAATGTGAGCTTGGGCTGCCTGTGGTGCAAGGCTAACTAAAAATATATATTTTCGCAAATTTTCAGCTCGATAGTACCCTTGGTTTTGAAAACAGAGCATCTTGAATATTTGAGTTCTCAGCCGTATGTGACATCAAGCTGAGAAAGGTGACAAAACTGTGTCGTTAAGAAAAAGCCTATTCTTTCGATTTTCACATCTTTGAACATTTCAGATATAATAAGTGGTGTTTATGTGTAAGTATAATGTAAGTGCCCCTAAGGCACGGGTTTTATCCCTTGTTTTGATTTAGTAATCGTTCAATTAATAATCTATTAAGTCACACTAGGTGCCTCGTCACGCGTTCCTTAAGTAGTATCGCATTTCCACAGACCTATTGTGTAATTCAATAATTCGATCGAATTCGCAAGCACTCGTGGTTTAATAGAAAGAAGTTGTCTGTCGTTTTTATCGAAGGAAGGAAAAGTCTTGTTTATTCAGTGTCAACTCTCGCCAGATCCGGCAACAATGTAAGTTTAATTTACCTCGAGTATTTCTATAGTTAATTTCTTGTTCCTAATTTTGTGAATCAATTATTTTTAGTTTCACGGTCAGAAGCAACATTAAAGTCATTAAAGGAGGCGTTCCATGAAAGAAATATTGGTGCGATATTTGTTGTTTCGATCAGTGCGATTTGTACGGTCCAGCTAGCGGTGATCAAGCGCCGCTATAGTGAAAATTGAAGGAATTCAAGATATTAGCGGGAGTTTGTCGACTGCAAACAATAGCCATGGCGCAGGCAAACCCTACGATGGAAGAAGTCACGAGCGAACAGAACGAAGACCATCAAGTCGGCCTTCAAGCGACTGAAAGGGACAAAAGAGAAAGAATCCCTACCGAAAGGGGCGAGTCACTTCGCCTGGAAAGGCTTGTTGAGGAGCGAAAGGCCACAGGAGTCGCTCTGAGGAGGCAAATAACGAAGGTAAACTCTTTACTTGAATCGATAACAGAATTAGACGCAAGAGTCCTAGAGCAAGAGCGTGACAGTCTAGACTTGTGTAGGGATAAGATGAATGACGCTCATCACAATTATTACAAGGAATTGCATGACACTAAGGAAGCAGATGAAGCGTACGAGTGGTTTGATATTCGGGATCGCGAACATTTCCAATGTCGCATTAGAATTAACGAAGCCTTGCTTAGTGTGGAAAGACAAACAAGCGATAAAATGTCTCTGGTTTCGTCAAAATTATCCAAGCGTTCTTCCTCCTCTTCAGTAAGATCTAGAAGAGCAAAGGCAGCGGCCAAAGCAGCGTGTCTTCAAGTAGAAATGGACTTTCTAGAAAGGGAAGCAGAGTATAAGAAGCTAGTAATGCAAAGGGAGTTAGCTAAGGCAAAGGCTGAGGAAGAAACCATGCGCAAAATCGAAGAAGAAGAAAGGCAGGAGGATTCCCCCCAGATCCCGAAGCATGAAATACCAATTCTAGCCGTCAAACCCAAGTTATTGCCCAAAGAGGAACCTAGTGAAACAAAACCTTTGCAAGATGACGGGATCTTAAACCCAAAGGCTCCGCCCTTTGAACCCCCAAATGGCCCAGTTGTACGCCAAGGCACGCAAGCTGGTGAATCACCATCACGTGAATCAAAGCCGGAGATTTCCGACAGAACAGACGAGTTAACCTCAGTGGTGAAGCTTGTCGCCGAACAACAAAGAATGAGTCTGCTCCCAGCACAGCAACCCCCGGTTTTCTCTGGAAACCATTTCGATTACGCAGCATTCATCAGTGCCTTCGAAAGTTTAATAGAGTGCCGAGTGAGCGATCCAAAGCAGAGGCTATATTATTTAAACCAGTTCACATCTGGGGACGCTAAGGAATCAATTCAAGGCTTCATTAACCTCGACTCTCCAGATTCCTATGATAAGGCTAGAAAGGTATTAAAGGAAAGATTCGGCCATCCTTATCGCGTTGCACAGGCCTACAAGGATAAGCTGAATGCTTGGCCTCCTATGAAAGAAGGGGACGGCGCGCGTTTGCAACAGTTTGCTGATTTCCTGGTGCTTTGCGAACAAGCCATGAAAACGCTAAAGTACATGGAAGGCCTTAACTCCGAGGATACTCTTAGAAGGATAACTTCAAAGCTGCCAAGTAACATGGGAGTGAAATGGTGCCGTTTTGCCAATAAGATGTTAAAATCAGAAGAAAGACTTTCTACATTTCATGACGTTGTCAAATTTGTAACGCAAGAAGCAGCCTTGGCAACCGACCCAGTATTCTCACCCGAAGCCCTCAAGGAAGCAAGGAAAGACGAGTTCACTAGCAGTGGCAGCAGTGACAACAACATCAACAGGAACACAACCCGGCGAAACAATGGAAGAAAAGACAAGAGTGCAAGTAGCTTCTTGACAAGTGCCACACCTCACGATGATCAAAAGGCACCATGTTCTTTATGTCCATTCTGCAACAGTCAGCACCACGATCTGGAGAGGTGCTCAAGTTTCAAGAAGAAGACTGTTAAAGAAAGAAGAGCATTTATCCAAGAAGCTAGAATATGTTTCGGTTGTCTCTGCTACGGCCATATGTCAAGAAGATGTCGAAACCGGAAGGTGTGTAAGACATGTAGTATGCCCCACCCGACCATCCTTCATGATGAAAGCAAAATTTCTCCCAAGCAAAGTAGTGAAGACCAAGCAAGAGTAGTTCAGGCAGCTGAAGCAACTAGCAGCTGTACAAGTACCTGTAATGCTACTGGAGTCACCGATGCCATCACAAACTCTATGATTGTTCCGGTTCGAATGTACCACCAAGACAACCTCGAAAGACAAGTGGTAATTTATGCGCTGCTCGACCCAGCTAGTAACGGAACGTTCGTTAAGGAAAGCATACTCGAAGAGCTGCAAGTTAATGGAGTCGAGACGCAATTGAAGCTGAACACAATGCATGGTTCAGAAGTAGTTCCTACTCGTAGAGTGAGCGGTCTTATCGTGGAAAGAATGGATAGAGAGGTCCACATCAAGCTTCCCAAGACGTACTCAAGGAACGAAATACCATCGAGAAGAAACGAGATCCCAAGGCCAGAGTCAGCAGCAAAATGGCCACACCTAAGTCACTTAGCCAACAAGATTTACCCGTACCAAAACGATCTGCACGTGGGACTTTTGATCGGCTCGAACTGTCCAAACGCCATAAAGCCGAAGCAGGTCATTCCTGGTAGAAGCAGCGATCCTTATGCCATCCGTACCATCCTTGGTTGGGGCATCATTGGTCCAGTGACAGGAAGTACAACCACAGAAGATTCGGATGTCTTATGTCACAGAGTTGCAGTGAAGGAGATCGGCAGCGAAGAATTACCTTCCCATAGTTTTGTTGTTGAAACACACGTAAAGGAGATCATCTCTCCAGAAGCAGTTAAGAGAATGTTCGAGCGAGATTTCAATGAAGGGAAGCACGTGGCTCAACAAACTCTTTCCATTGATGATCGAAGATTCATGGCAAAGGTTAAAGAAGGAATTACCCATCGTTCAGATGGACATTATGAACTGCCATTGCCACTACGAAATGAATCGTTAGCCCTGCCGAATAACGAGAAGCTTGCAGTCCATCGCCTCCAGCAGTTGAAACTGAGATTTCGAAGAGATGAGAAATACAGAGAAGACTACACGGCATTCATGAATGACATGATTAAGAAAGGATATGCTGAGAAGATACCAAAGGACGAAGTTAGGAAAGATGGAAAGACATGGTACCTTCCTCACCATGGTGTCTTCCACCCTCAGAAGCCGGACAAGATCCGCGTAGTCTTCGATTGCTCCGCGGAGTACAAAGGCGAAGCTCTTAACAATCATCTTCTCCAAGGCCCAGATCTTACCAACAAGCTTGTTGGAGTGCTATCGAGGTTCAGAAGGGAGCCAGTTGCCTTCATGGCAGATATCGAAGCAATGTTCCTGCAGGTCCACGTCACTGAGCATTGTAGAGATCTGTTACGCTTCTTGTGGTGGGAGGATGGCGATGTAAACAAGGAGCCCACGATATACCGGATGACCGTTCATCTCTTTGGAGCTGGTTCGTCTCCTGGTTGTTGTAACTTTGCGTTAAGGAAGACCGCTGATGACCATGAGCAAGAGTTCGGCTTCGAACCAGCCGAGTTCCTAAGGACAGATTTCTACGTTGACGACGGTCTGAAATCTGTACCTTCTACAAGTGAAGCAAAGGAGCTCATACGCAAGACTAAAGAGATGTGTCGGCGCGGAGGATTTAACCTGCATAAATTTACAAGCAACAAAAGAGAAGTTATCGAGTCCATACCAGTGGAAGATCGTGCGAAAGGCATAAAGGAGCTGAATCTCGAGAAGGATGAGCTGCCTATGGAAAGAGTGCTTGGTGTGAGTTGGTGTATCGAGTCAGACGCTTTCAAGTTCCGGATCGTGATGCAAGATCGCCCTTTAACACGAAGAGGAATTCTGTCCACTGTTAGCAGTGTGTACGATCCGTTGGGGTTTCTGGCACCTCTAATCTTGACAGGAAAGGGCCTTTTGCAAGATCTGTGCAGAGGTAAAGTGGAATGGGACGACCCTATCCCCGAGAACATAAGATCACGTTGGCTGAAATGGAGGGATGAGTTACACCACTTAGAAGATCTCTCCGTTCGCAGATGCTTCAAACCAGAAGGTTTCGGAACGGTGATATCAACACAGCTTCATCACTTCTCAGATGCAAGCACGACTGGGTATGGCCAGTGTTCATACGTTCGTTTGGTAGACGACAAAGGCCAGATCCACTGTTCTCTGATTATGGGCAAAGCAAGAGTAGCTCCTTTAAAGATGGTCACCATACCACGTCTGGAACTCACAGCAGCTGTGGTGTCAGTGAAGGTCAGCGAGATGCTCCGTCAGGAGCTCAAGTATGAAAGTGTAAAAGAAATCTTCTGGACTGACAGTAAAGTCGTGTTGGGCTACATAAAGAACGACTCGAAGAGGTTCCACGTGTTCGTAGCCAACCGTGTTCAACAAATAAGGGACCAAACCTCACCTAGCCAATGGAGACACGTCGAAACGAAGTGTAACCCAGCCGATGATGCATCGCGTGGTATCACTGCCAAAGAACTCGTCGAAAGTTCAAGATGGATTTCAGGGCCAGAGTTACTTTGGACGCCCGAAGACCAGTGGCCACAACCCCTCGAGGCTCAAGACCTCGTTACGCCATCAGACGATCCAGAGGTGAAGAATGTAACTTCTTATGCAACAAGTACGCAAGAGCCATGGAACCTTGTTGAGAGCTTAAGCTACTTCTCGGACTGGCATAGGGCTTGTAGAGCCGTTGCTATCTGTCTATGCTTCAAGCAAAAACTCCGTCAACTGGCGTCCTCCAAGAAGGAAAGTTGTGCTAAACCAACCAAACGTCAGCAAAGGTCTGCCCTGACAGGGGAAGAGATTTTATCAGCTGAAAGGGAGATCCTCAAAGCAGCCCAGAAGATCACCTTTTCAAGGGAGATGGGTCTGTTAAAGCCGTTTCAAGAAGGACAAGATAGATCATCCGCGCAGCAGAAGAAGAGAGCCATGAAGGCAACGAGCTCGTTGTACCGCCTCGACCCATTCCTTGACCATGATGGAGTGCTGCGAATTGGTGGTCGGATCCAACGAAGTAATTTCTCAGATGAAACAAAGTTCCCAGTCATCCTTCCCAGGAAGGGCCATGTGACAGGTCTGATCATTAAGCACTACCATGAGAAGGTTCAACATCAAGGTCGTGGAATGTCCTTAAACGAGATCCGAGCCAATGGATTCTGGGTTATTGGCAGAACATCAGCTGTAGCATCCAAGATTGCAAATTGTGTCACCTGCCGGAAGCTACGAGGTGCAGTCCAGGAACAGAAAATGTCCGACCTTCCAGAGGATCGTCTGGAACCGGCACCCCCCTTCACCTACTGCGCTGTCGACTACTGTGGACCATGGTATATTAAGGAGGGGCGCAAGGAGGTGAAGAAGTATGTTGCCCTCTTCACATGCATGGCATCAAGAGCCGTACATCTTGAAGTCTCGAACTCCTTGGAAACTGACTCGTTCCTCAACGCCCTGCGTCGTTTCATCTGCAGAAGGGGTCCTGTACGTCAGCTGCGCAGTGATCAAGGAACGAATTTCATCGGAGCAAAACGAGAGCTCCGCGAAGCGTTGCAGTCTATGGATCAAGGCAAGATCAGTGCTGAGATGTTGAAAGAGAATTGTGATTGGATAACCTTTAAGATGAATTCCCCATCAGCCAGCCATGCAGGAGGAGTATGGGAACGCCAAATCAGGACCATCCGCAGCGTATTGTCAGCCCTCCTGGAGAAGAGTGCGTTACCTGGATGGAGAGTCCTTTCAAACGATGATTTGTGAGACCGAAGCGATCGTGAACAGCCGTCCCCTGACAGTGGACAATCTAAGCGATCCAGGGTCACTATCTCCACTGACGCCAAATCATATCCTCACGATGAAAGCAAAGCCAGTTCTACCTCCGCCTGGCGTGTTTCAAAGAGAAGACCTGTACTCAAGGAAACGTTGGCGACGAGTACAGCATTTATCATGCGAATTCTGGGACCGTTGGAGGAAGGAATTTTTTCATAGCTTACAAGAGAGGTCCAAGTGGACGAGGCCACGCCGTAACCTGCAAGTTGGCGACGTAGTTATCGTTAAAGACGACAACAAGGCGAGGAATCGGTGGAGCCTTGCTCGTGTGATAGAAACGTACCCCAACAAGGCCGATGGACTGGTGCGTAGTGTCAAGGTAGCGATTGGAGACCCTGATATCTCCAGCACTGGCAAGAGAGTGCACCCCCCATCAGTTTTGGAAAGACCCATTCAAAAGCTTGTCCTGCTGCTGCCAAGAGAGGAAAGACCGGGATTCCCGCATGGGGAGCCATTCAACGAAGACATTCCAAAGGAGGACTAGACACGGACATGTAAATGAACTCTGAACTTGTTTCTTTAATTATGTTTCGTTTTGTTTTGAAATCCGGTGATTTCAAGGGGAGCCATGTAAGTGCCCCTAAGGCACGGGTTTTATCCCTTGTTTTGATTTAGTAATCGTTCAATTAATAATCTATTAAGTCACACTAGGTGCCTCGTCACGCGTTCCTTAAGTAGTATCGCATTTCCACAGACCTATTGTGTAATTCAATAATTCGATCGAATTCGCAAGCACTCGTGGTTTAATAGAAAGAAGTTGTCTGTCGTTTTTATCGAAGGAAGGAAAAGTCTTGTTTATTCAGTGTCAACTCTCGCCAGATCCGGCAACAATGTAAGTTTAATTTACCTCGAGTATTTCTATAGTTAATTTCTTGTTCCTAATTTTGTGAATCAATTATTTTTAGTTTCACGGTCAGAAGCAACATTAAAGTCATTAAAGGAGGCGTTCCATGAAAGAAATATTGGTGCGATATTTGTTGTTTCGATCAGTGCGATTTGTACGGTCCAGCTAGCGGCGATCAAGCGCCGCTATATATAATAGCTCATGAGCCAAAAGTACTAGGTATAAAGTGAACAAAAACTATATCTTTTCGCAAATTTTCAGCTCGATAGTGCCCTTTATTTTGAAAACAGAGCATCTTGAATATTTGAATTCTTCGCCGTGTGTACGTGTGGACCTCCGTGTGACATCAAACCCAGTGCTGTGAACATTTCAGATATAATAAGTGTTGTTTATGTGGAAGTATAATAGCTTAAGAGCCAAACGTAGTTGCTATTAAAGCACAGCTGAATTCAAGATGGTTTCGCGTGCATCACGGCGACCATATTTGTGTTCCTCGGAAGGACACAAATATGGCGTCTCCATACTAAGCTTTGTAAATTTGCGTGGAACGTTTCGGCAAATAACCCACAAACGGGACACCGCACAGGTCTGAGACTTAAAGAAAATTGTTATTTGTTTATCATCCACACTCTCTGAAATTCTAAGCTTCTGAAGTAGAATCGTTTTGAATTTAGATTTTCATAGCGTGACAATGAAAACCACCAATAGGAAGGATTCGATTCTTCCGACCGGAAAGAGTATGATATGACCATTTACTGTATTCTGGTTTGCAAAACGCGAGTGGTTGAATCAAGCGGGAAAGAATTGCACAACCATTTCGCCGTTGAAGAGCCTGCAGATCGATCAGATTATGGAATTGGGCTCAACGAATTGCACTGCCGAGGGAAGGTACGTCATGGAGTTAGCATATAGTGGTTTGATAGTGATATCTATAGGAACATGTACCTGAATTTGTTCAAAAAGTTACTCCAGCCGTTTAAACTTCGACGTTAGTAAGGAAGGTGGATGCTCAGCAGGCACTTTACTGATTAGCACGTCGACTTTACTGGCTGAAGAATGATTAAAAACTACACCAAGTACCGAACCTGCCGTGGTTTTCACGTCACGCAAGTTTCACGCACGTAAGAAATAAAATCGCTTACCATTCAATCGCATTCATCGTCGTTCATCTAATGCACTGCCGAAGCCGAGGCACTCTGTAAGAAATTTCTTGACGTTCCAAAAGACAACAATTATAGCAAACCGCATCAAAGCCTAGCAACAGCAGCTGAGTTTCGCACTGTAGAAACGTGTACTGGAAAAAAGCGAGTTTCAAACTCTTCACTGTTTATTCGCTTGTTCAATCTGAGAAAAATCCTTCCAGCTTTTAAAATCGTGAAAATTGCGGCCTTGTCAGTGGCTTCATTTCTTGATAACACTTGCTGCTTCACCGCATGAACATTTCTCACTTTTCTGCCGCATGGGTATACAAACACGATCGGATACGGTCAATCTGATTTTTAATACTATTATGACGTCACGCGGTTTGTTTTGAATTCACGCTTGGTAGCACATGACAACCGACCTTTCACAGTGCGCTGACAGATGGTGGGGGTGGTGTCTTCAGAAACAAGTTTCCGGGCAGGCGGTTATTCGGTCTTTCATGATCGCTGCTTTCGAGGCATGCCCCCCCTCCCCCTATATTGAAATGAGCTCTACTCAAAAATCTAACTCATTTCCTATGAAAGGTTGTACACTAAGACTCCCTTTGAAACAGGGCTAGAAGACAACTCGGAAATGCCTTGCCATTGGGAACTTTCAATATATCTGATTCTAGAGTATAGAAGGTATGTAATCTTACTGCTCTAGCTATGTGAAAGGGGTACCACTCATGGGAGAGGACCACACGGAAGCAGGCCTGTTTGCACCTCGGGGCATAGCCAGTCCCTGTACCCCCCCCCCCCCCCCCCCCCCGTACTTCTTTCTTCAACGCAATGAAACAAGTGTTTAAACTCAAAGTTGATGAAAGACATTGCAAACATCTACGAATTAGGGTGATCCACAAAGCCCATTATTACGTATCGGAACCTCAACATGTGACAAGGCGTCTACAGTGCGCGCATACGAAAAACGTGACATTATTTAGCAAGCGTTGACAGATTTCAATTTTTACACTTAGTAAAGCTTACAAGCCTTCATATTCGTGAAACTACAAGCTAATATGATAAGCTGCGAAAACTGAAGTATAATTGCATGGTAAACCATTAAAAAGTTTCTTTATTTAGATTTCACCAAAAAACAACAATCGTTATGTACACACGAACAGTGATCCCATCGAGGCAAGAAGCAGCTTTTTTCGTGTGGTAAAACTCTTTGCTTAGAATCGATTCAGCTGCGGTTCTACAGCGGCGTCATGCAGACTGACGTCAACTCTCGGGAGTACTCGCCAGGATTCGCCCGATGTTTTGATTGGCCAATTAGAATCAGAAATTCACGATTGTTTGAATGAAGATTTGCCGAAAACAATACTTGTTGCCCCGAGCGTGTTACAGTAGATGATGAGGGACTCGTAAGTTATGTATATTCTCCTAGTTACTAGGTACTAAAATAGAAACTTTGTGCAAGGAGACAGAAATAATATTTCTTTGCGATAAGTGTTTTGTGTTGCCTGGAACACCAGTTCAACACGAAGGGCATTGATGTGGAAGACATTGCGTCGTTTGATTGTTTTTTTTTTTATCGCTTTCTCTTGGTACTGCGGCTGTCGTGGTCTCTGCAAAACATAAAGCAAGCAACGTTAATATAGTGGAAAGAATAACTTACAAAGCTGGAACTACTCATCGACAAAACAAATCCTAACAGTAGGCAGGAAGTTGTCGCATTTGAACCTGGCTATATAGTCTAGCTACCACAAGTCTGCTCTAGCTCAGCGGTCGAGTATCTGACATGTGCATTGAAGTTCGTAGGGTCTCGCTCCTGGTGGCGGAGAGAGAGAGACACTGGGAACGAGGCAGTACATCACCTCCGTTGGTGAAATTTGGTACCCGTGACTAACCTGTCTTTAAAACCCTTCAAATTATGGCTACTTCACACAATGGGACTTGTCCCCGCGACTTAAGTCCCCCTTAACGTCGTTTCGTAGGCTATTCGACCTACTAGTTAGTGTGCGGGACTCTGGACCACTGCGTTGTGTTCTTAGGCGAGTCACAAACTCGCATAGTATCAATATTCTCCAAGGTGTGTTAATGGGTATTATCTGCCAACTAAATGCTGGAGGCAATCCAGCGATGAACTAGCAACCCATCATGCTAAGGAAACCGGAGATAAGCGCAGGCGTGATGTAGCAGATTAACAGAGTAGTGGAAACAATCCAGTCTTAGCTAACAAACTAAACAAGTGACAGTTTTACAAGCAGTGTGTATAGTAAGCGGTGTGCATACCTTGATCTTGAAGGTTCATCCAATGGCCTCTTTCCTTTTTTAGCCTCTGTAAGAAACTTATCCAGACCGAAAGGATCTTCTTCCTCTTTCTCAAACTGAACTGGGCCGTCACGCCGCTGAGTACGATCTGTGCCCGCGAACTCCTTGTCGGGCTGAAACCTTGGGACAGAAAAGTGGTGATTATACGTCAGGAAAACGTCTACCAGTTAAGATTTTGCCTTCTGAATCTCAAATTTCGTACGGGGCCTGTTTAAATAGTGTCAATGTAAGTATTATTCTAATTGTAACAAATTATAAAAGCGAAAATTTATACAAAACTAAATGTTTTGGGGTTACGCTTCGTTGACTTCCTTATCTCCTGATTGAATTGTCGCGATTTTCGCGAATGGAAAAAGTTGGAAAATTTCATACCCTACTTAAAACCTTTTTACTAGAGAGGCCTTCGCTTGATTTTCAAACAAAGTTCGCGTTTGCTTTGGTTTTGCATTAATACGCTTAGCGATTGGTCAAAAAATCTCGCGCCACTTTTTCAACCAATCACTGAGAAGTAAAACACTCGTGACTCACGCATATTTTCCCGCGCTTTGTGCCGGCTACAAGTATTGCTTCGAGTTCTGATTGGTTCACTGGATAGTCTGCCATCTGTGATTGGCCAGAGTGTGGTTTTTGTTTTACGACAGTCAATTGAAAACTGCTGCACCCTTGTATGCATTTATAATGGTTATCCATGCCACCTTCCCCTCCCTTTCTAAAAATCATACGACAGCAGAAAACATTTCTAAATACTGCTACCAGTTTTGAGTTATGTGGAATGTTATTGTAAAATGTGTCTTTGAAATCTGCATCGCCGATTCTGAGAGTACCACTTTGTTTATGCGGAGCAGCATTCGGAAATTTTCCGGAATTTTTGTTCCTTCCAACAAGATTTTGCTCAGTGCGCAAACACGAAAATTAAAGTAGCTACGTCACGATATTTTAAGTCCTTTTTTGCGATGAACCAAACTACCCTAAAAATGTCGGAAACGTAAAAATAAACGTTTATTAAAGTGCACCTAACCCAAAAATATTTTTTCGTTAAAATAAACCTCTGCACCAGTTCGAAACGCAATGCACCTTTCGTTTCTCCTTTTTACTAATGCTGACTATTTATAGCATTACAAAGTTACGAAAAACTGTACGTTATTTGATTCACGACCGAGTCAGAAGGAGCGTGGGTCTATTCCTGATTTGCGTGCATGTTTACAAAGACTTGATGCAATGCAAATCAGTTTGTGACGTCAACCCAGGAATAGACCCACGCCCTTTCTGACTCGGTCGTGAACCAACTGTGCACGGTTTTTCGTAACTTTTAAATGCTATAAAAAGTCAGCATTTGGTAAAAAGGAGAAACGAAAGGTGTAACGCGTTTCGAACTGGTGCAAAGGTTTATTGTAGCGAAAAAATATTTTGAGGTTAAGTGCACTTTAAGAAAGAAAAACACCAAAGTGGCACTGAACCAAAGAGGAACCAGGATGGTTAAGGATGCAAAAGATTGAGACGGATTACAAATGATGATTTTCAAAAAATTAGACTTAATTTTTCAGAAATGCACAAACCATGTCGCGAAATTCAGTGCCCCTTACATTTTCGCAAGGAAACAAGGAAGCTTGTCTTACCTGTTTGTTTGAACGAGTTTTTCCAAGTCATCTCCATACACGTCTCTATCGACATTCTTGCTTGGTCGGTAGATTGCATTTGCTGTGCTCCCTTCTCGTCTCCAGGCCTTGTCGTACACATTGTATACGTCATCATCCCCACCGTAACCAGAGTCTAGGCCCTGACGGCCAAGATAAAAACAACATCAAAGAGAGGCAGAGGAGAAAGAGAGAAAACAAACACAGGAGTGGGGAGGGTGGTGAATGTAGAGGCAAGTTAACAGCGTCAATATATGTACGTTTGAGCGAGATTTACCTTGCTTTGATTAAATAGGCGTTGATCAAACATTGTTTCTTGAGAAGGTGGGGCTGAGGCCAGACCTAACGCAATCTGTTCACTTATGTCACGTTCCTTGTCACGCTGAAGTTTAGACCTGTTGAAAGAACAGTACGCCAGCATAACCAACATTGTCAGATTACGATTTGAAACTAGGGATAAGAATAACTATAGGGCCCTTTGCATAAAGGGCGCCAAAATTTGAATAACAGTACTTTATACATTTTTTGTCTCGTACTTATGTTTCTAGACAAAGGATTTTTCACATGAATGTGAGGCTTAGGATTATGCAAGGGGTCTATACCCAGTAGAAGCTACATGTAGCGCTCGACTTTGCAAGACACACAGTTGATTCAAACAGAAAAATTTGAATCATTAGTTATGATTAGCTTGAACAAACAAGCGTCTTTCTTCTTGTGCCCAATATATACACCAAAGGGACAAAGCATCCTTCTTGTTGTTGTTCACTCAGAGATGAAAATTTGCGTACGAGTAGCCACCAACCCAAGACACCAAACGCAGATCATTATAAAGTAACGTCATCAATAAGGAAGACAAGTTCTGATGGCATCTTTTTCACGTTACATGAACGATGAATCAAGTGCATCAAGCAAGATATTTACCGACGCGTAATTTTGTCATGCAACATATTGCTTGGTTAGATTGTCCCACTGTTGTTCGTTGTTTGCCAAAGAGCGGACTGTGCCCCTAACACAACTGACTTCAAGCCTAACGTATTGCCCGAGACGGTTACCATTAAACGGAGCAAAGATTAACAACCTTGAATAATTGTACCTTTTGTCTGGTGCAGCTTTTGAGATTCTTCTGTCACGTTCTCTTTCTTTGTGTCGCTCATGACGCAGCTGATCTCTTTCCCTCTCCTCCTCTGACCGGTCTGAAAAGTAGTAAAAGTACCGTAAAGCCTTGTAAGCCAAACTGGCTCTCCGCTGCCAGAGCTTAATTACGGTTTATGCAGCATGAGGCGGCTAGGAATACTGTTGCCCTCCCCACCCCGCTTCCCCCTCCCCACTGGATGGGATGTTGTCCATCGCAGGTTACTCCACAGCATTTTGTCAGGTTGCTCCAACAGTTTCCAACAATTTGCCGGTACCCATTTATACTCCTGGGTAGAGAAAGGCGCTGTGGCTAAGAACACAATGCAGTGCCACCACCCCCCCCCCCCCCCCTGCCAAGGCTCAAACATGGACCACTCGATCAGGAGTCCAGCGCAACAACAAACTGTCAAAAAAATAGCAATGAACAAGTAAAAAAAGCACGGTTGGCTTAAAAATGTTTCTTTTTAGTTTGTGAACCTGTTTCGATCTGACAGTCAGTCTTTTAACAAAATGTTTTTTCGTGATTGTTGCGTTTTCTTGCAACTGTCAATGTGGCTGATATTTATTTAGGTGAAGTTAAACTTGAACTAATGGGGCAAGGGGTAAGAGAAAAGGCCAGCAATGCGTGCGAGCGACTTTGCGTACGCATTGAGTAATCAAATGTACATGAATGACGACACTGGTAAAAACTTCAGTTCTTGTTGTACCCCGCCTGCATAGTGATAGAGCTGCCTCCCGTTCCCTTCACCTTACCAGCAGCAGCTCTGATACCGGCCCGTTCCTCTCGTGCTTTCTGTGCCAATTCCACCAACTTTTGTTCCTTCTTTTCTTTCTCTTTCTGTGCTAGCTTCTTTTCCAGCTGGGCTCTCATTTCTACAGCTTCACGAGCCTGACACGAGTTTAAGGGAAAAACAACAACATTAGTGATAGCAAGTTGTAAGAGTAAAAGAAAACAAAAGTATTGGGCCTGAAGCCTGGTTTTCGCTTACGCTTACGATCTAGTGAAAACTAGATGTTCGGAGTCACAAGCAAAAGCGGAAGAATAAACCAATCACATTGCTAGTTTCAGGCACTCAGAGTACTTCCTTTCTGCTTGCGACTCCAACAATCTAGTTTTCATTAGATCATAAGCGACGGAGTCATAAGCGGAATTGGAACTCTGCTTACGACTCCATTGATTTTAATTTTCACTAGACTCCGTCGCTAGTGAAAACCAGGCTAAAGAACACAACGCAGTGGTCCTAGCCAGGTCCAACACACTACCCATTAGACCACTGTTGACTCCCTCCGTCTGCACTCACATTACCTTTCTATCTGCGATGTATAAAGCTTCAGCCAATTTAGCAAACTTGTCATTAATGTGTGGATCCTGAAGACCACGCCCATCCGCTGCCAAACGTTTATCAAGAGGAATCGTGTACCCCTACAAAAACAACAAAAATAGATTATTACTAATAATTATAATGGAGGGTTGTTAAAATGAACACAAGAAACTACTTCACAGGAATTTAATCAATACTATAAAATAACATTTATTGCAGAAGTAAAGCCTTTTAAACCCATCTGGTTGCCGCTCATAGGCTGCAGTGCTCAACTGTTGTGTCTGTAGCATGAAGCGGCAGGGAGTATTACACTGCGTAATGGGTCCTGTCATGTTTATATACAATATTTGTTCAATCACCGTTTGGTTACATTGCCCCTGAAAAACCCCATTGGGGAGTGGTCAATTAAGCAATCATTGTCATTATCGTTGATTAATACAGATAATCTCAAAAGCCAGAGATTGTGAGATGTGATTTTCAGTACATGTAGCGTTTTCTATGTCTAACTGATCGTTTCTTTTTACCTTGGCATTCTTCCAGTTAGAAATGCAGGGAGGAATCTTCCACTCCTGTTGTTCCTTCACAGTCACCTGAAAGAAAGAAAGAAAAGTCATAGTTTGGTCATTACTAGTATTAAATGTTGTACCCTTCAATAACAAAAAATGATGCATATTTTGATGTTGCTATGCCCCAGCCACACTAAAAGCCAACCAGATCGCAGCATATGCATTAATATACCAGTAGAATTCTACTAAAGAGACAGGGAAAAACAGCTTGTCTTATACAATACTTACTGTTACTGTAGATTATTTGCTCTTGATTAAGTCAAGTATCTTGACCCTTTCCCTTGTCTTATCCTATTCAAAAATAATCCATGATCAGCTGTTACTGTGCCATACCTTTCTGCTTGGCGAATGCATCACTGGCGCAGGGGGTGAGGGAGGACCTCTAGGGATCTTCTTGTTTGTTCTAAAGAAGATGTGGTTGTTTAGTAAAACAATAACAATGATTTACACTGTAAGGACAGATCTCATTTTACTCCAAGCCAAGGTTTCATTAAGAATTGTAGCAGCTGTTTTGAATATACATGTACACATAGAAGCCAATGGTGTTTTCAAAGAATCTTCTTTAATTTGTTCAATTATGGGAAAAAAGTAGCAGGATTTTTTAGTATTTCGCAGAGCAAAGCAAGGTAAGCATGAAATATGAACTGTGTGATATAATGTCACCTACTTATATACGATGAAAAAGATGACATCAGTTTCTTACAATGCACCAAAATATTTTCTCTCTTCAGGGTACAGGGAAGTACAATTTTCCAACTTGCCCTTCAGGCAAGCTGTAACCATAATTTAACTTCTCGTATCTTTTTTTTTGCTTTTGTTGGCCTTTTACTGGGCTTGCTTTCAGTTCAAGAATTGTCAAGAAAGCATCAATGAGACGGGAAATACTTAACATGGAGTAGCAAAGGGTAAGTGAGAGAAATTTTCCTCCTAGTTTTCGGCAGAAATTTCTTAGCATTTTCGTGCATATTTCAAGCTCCATTGGCCCAATCAATATCATCTGGGTATCACTGGAAAGCTCTTTCCCTCCTGCAGAACTGGGGTAAATGGGATTCCTATTTCGGTCAAAGCTGACGACGTCAGAAGCGGAACAAAGGTCAAGGTCTGTCACGGCCGGTTACAGTCAGTTTAGGAGTCAATGGGTTAAAATGATTTTTGCACCAAATAGAGGTGTTTGTTTACATGTAGCTAATAAAAGAGGTTTCTTCATTGACATACTTAAATCTTGGTGGCTCCATTGGATCTTTCTGCATTTCCACCATACGTATAACCCTCTGTTTAGCACCAGAGTTAAAAGCTATTCCCTGCTGGGAAGGCGTGTATCTGATGTACTGTGCTGCCTGGGGTTTCTGTGCAACTTGGGTTGGCTGTGCAGCAGCTATTCTTGTAGTAACTTCTTTTTCTAATGCTTCTCTTGTTTTTCTGGTTGTCTAAATGCAGACAGGGCAAAACAAGTCATGAGGTGTGTCATGCTACAAAACCGTAACCAGGTGATTAATTTCACATGTACAAGTAGCACAAGTATAAAGCACAACAGAAATCCATGAAATGTTTAATACACACACAAAATTTTTCAGGTGAAGCA
Organism: Blastomussa wellsi; assembly: GCA_947652115.1. Lineage (NCBI taxonomy): Eukaryota > Metazoa > Cnidaria > Anthozoa > Scleractinia > Plerogyridae > Blastomussa > Blastomussa wellsi. The sequence continues at coordinate 5,350,707 of OX393565.1, read as the reverse complement.
TGTTCACGCATCCCTTCCAATAATTTATAAACAAAACGAAAGTCATGCAATATTTCTTCCAGTAATATTACAGTATACTGTACAATGTACATGAAGATCCATTGAAAAGTTAGAGAATAGTCATGGAATTATTTTGGTGGAAACTCAGATGTCAAAGCGAATGAACTGCTTATGCAAGGAAACAGTACGTAGGAAACAGTGGATTGGAAAATAACTTACACCGTTTTGCTTCTTCTAGGCAAAACTTACCTCTTCAATATCATCCTCAGAGGGTCTGTCTAGCTCTGGGTCACCCTCATCTTTTAAATGAACAGGAACTAAGTCCTGGAATCTTGAATGTACAACCTATGAATGCAAGCAATTTGTCACAATTGTAACTATAAATAACCTTTACTATAATGTGAAAAGTATGAATAAAGCACTTTCAACGATCCAAGTTGCGACCGCTTTAGTTGCCATGGTGATTAGAATTTTGGAGCTGACAACTAAATTTGAACGCAAGTCGCCAGCCCAGCAGCTAAAATTACAACTAATCAAAATTTTGAGCAACAGTCATCGGAAGCATTAGTCACCAAATGGCAAAAGATAGGTCTGGCTAGTACAATTTTAGTTTTGGATAATAAAATCAGACCTGTTACTAGCCACCAGGCTTGTGAGCTAAAAAGTAAGACTTGAGCCCCGCAGAGTTGCTGCAGATTATCGCCTCGAGAAAAACTTATGCTGCTTTTGTGCTCTTCAAGCTTCCCGCGTATGAACCAATAATATTGTTAATTGAAAGATTACCTTATCTTTGCGATGGCCTTGTTTAACAAGTGCGTCATACTTCACTCTGCCTTGTGAATCCAGCTGAACTGGCAGTGCATTTGTACTTGTTGCAGGCTGTAAATATGAACAACAGGAAACTTTCTCAGTCTGTTAATCCACAGAAGAGTTTTCCGTAAAATGCAGATGGTAAAAGTGCTTGTTTTCATAACAAATATTTGTGACACATAAGTGTAGAAGGGGTTGCATGCAACTTTGTAATTTGGTAATTGTGAAGAAGAGCTCCCCAGAAAACATGCCGGCTGACTGTCGGTCGTCTGTCTACCAACTGTTGGCCATTTGGGTTAGGTGCTCTTTAAACATTACCAAAATGACTTAATTTATGATAAAAAGCCCTTTTACAGTCAAACTGAGTCATGCGTATCCCCCATAGAGTACATTAATGAATTGATTATTGGAAAATTGAATCCGTTATTTGCATTCGGTTTGAAAAGTCGTGCATCAATGCTCAAATCAAATTCAAGTTTTGATTGGACTAGGCGGGCAAGAGATGCTCCTTATATGGAATAATTGTTTCCTTTTCAAAATGGCGGCAAGGAACTAACTTGCACGGGAAACCTCTCACAGTCCCTCTCAGACAAAATTAGTGACTTGCAAGTGATGGCACCCATTGGCACGTAATGTTAGGAAAACAACTGGCGATTTTCAACGGTACATACATAGCTTTGAGTACTTTTTCCCACGGCAGAAGTGAGTCACGTAAAAATATTCACAAAAAACTAGTAAGAGCTTCGCTAGAAAACTCTTTTCTTCCCACCATTTACACGAATAAGAATTTCTGCAAGTTCTACGAGATGTAAATAGCCAAGAAAAGCTTTCACCTGGTCCGATCAAAAATCGTCTTTTGAGTTGAGCATTGATCCGCTCCTTTTCAAACCGAATACAACATTGAAGCTAATAACGGGTTCAATTTTCCAATAATCCATTCATTTTTGTACTCTAGGGGGGGGAGGGGGGTATGTTTCACTTGGTTTGACTGCAAAAACACCTGAACATGTACACAAAGTAATAAGTGCAATAAATTGTATTATGTATGTTTCTTTGCCATTAATTAGATTTAGATTTCACCCCACAAATAAAAAAATGCTGGATAATTGAGTTAATCACTAAAACAAAAGCTGTGGAGAACGAGACAACCAAAAGTGCAATTGCACCATACCAGGGATGTCCCACTAATTAGATGACTGACCTTTTTCTTACGCCCCATATCCAAAGGATATCTGTACAAGTCTTGTCAAGGAAAGTCGACATCACTACCTCCTGACTTTGTTATAACACCAAGATTTAAAATGACATCTCAAGAAAACAGGGTGTCTTTCTCACTCAAGCAGGAGTTTTCCGTGGGAAATACGACATTTTTGTGAATCGGTAACTATGGACCCATTAAGACCACATAATACACCATCTGAAAGGTATTGATTGTTGTGTGCCATAAATTCACAGTAATAGACGTAGAGGAATTTAATCGTTGAAAAATATCTTACTCTCGTATATTTTGGCCATACCCCTGAACTATAGCTTAATTTACAGCTCTTTATTTGTGGCTTGTCGTCAGATATTACCTTGATCTTAAACTTAAAAGAGGAAAAAATTGCAAAAGTTGCAGGGGTGGTTAAACAGGTCCCACATAAGTGGGGGGTACGATTTTATGCTTTAAAAAGACAGATCTTCCCAAGAACATTTTGTTGTCCAAATTTCATACAATTTGATCAAATATTGAGCATGTAATGGCATCTTGTGCCATATGGCACTCTTGGGAGTGAGAGGGTTAAACAGGTGGTCAGAACTGCAAATTTTGGCAGCTAAAGGCAGTTCAACTTTGTCTAGAATGCAGAGCTCAAAACATAAACTTCAGTTCCAGCTTGCCCTTCCGACAAGCGACTATCAAATTTTCAGTGCACTGGATAGAACATTTTGATTACTCAGTGACTTTCCTAGAACTTTGCTCCTTGGCAGAGTGCAGTATTGCAACTCATTAGTCACCAATGTGACTGAAAATTGATAGTTGGTAACCAGGATTTCAAGGCTACAGTAGTTGACAGCAGGAGATTGACTTTTGGTGTCTTGCCACTATTTTGAACTGGTGCTCATGAAATCAATTTCTATTTAAGTCAAAGACTGTGGTTTCCAACAAGAAACTTCTAAACTTTGGTGTTTTTGCTGAATCAAAAATTTTAGTCACTTTTTGTGATCAAATTTTTCCTTCTTGCAAACAATTGTTCAGTCGCCACTTGGTCAGGATTTGTTAAACATGTGACTGTCTTGTTGCACTGAACGACTAACTAAAATGATCATTCAGTATTATGAAAGGATACTGGGCCACATGTATCTCAGGAAAAGCACCACCATCTCCAAAATCCTGCAAATCAAACCAGACTAACAGTAAATTATTGTGATTTTTATGTACATCAATCTTACTACTAGACTACGAGCAGTCCCTTTTTTCTTAGTCCGTTGCGTGCAAAGCAAAAAATGGCCACACGAAACCTGGGAGACGCGCTCACATGGCAAGGCACGAAAATAAGGGACTACTGCCCAAGTGATTTTGTTGGTGTTAATTTCAAATTCAATTAACCGCGCCCAATGATTTAATCCTTATCTTGACGTCAATTTTCCTTTTCGTCGCCACCCCAGGAGTTTCAAAGATGAAAACAGTTTTCGTCACGAGAAAACGTGACAGCGAAAGTGATGTCTTCGATCAGCGAAACTCCCAAGAACAAGTGAGGGCCGGCCTTGCAACGATTTTTGTACAGTTTGCAGATGTAATTTTAAACGTTTTTTATGGAGACTTCAATCGTAGGCTAAGGGTTTCAACTGAGAATTTGTTTGAAATTCTATAATGAACGGGAGTCAGTCGAAAATATCCATAGCCAATTTGGCAGATTTGGCGGTAGAACTCGGTTTCAATTGTGAAACAAGCCATGCCTGCCTCAAAAAGAGTACTCGCCGCAAGCCGTGTATGCGCTAAATGTGTAACAAAGATAAACGCAGCTGAGCTTATGAAGTTTCTGTGATCTGGCTTTGTATCTGTAGAAGATTCATCAAGTTGAATACAATGTTTCCCGATAGAGGTCGAAAGATTCAAGCAAATGTCTGGTTTGCTACATTCATCTGATTCGGAGTGAACGGCGCTGCGTCAGAGCTTGACGCATTTTCCAAAAAAGAAACTGGTATATGAAATTCTAGATTTTTGTCCTTTCTGCTACACTTGTATCTCAGGGACCGCCAATGTTCATCAGTCTGATGGAAAACAAAAGATGCGTCGCAAAAGCCCAAAAGTAGAGGTCGAAGTGTGGGCAAATGCAACAAATTACGGTAGATTTAAATTAAAAACACAAATATAAAAGCTTATGGTTTTCATCTCACTTCAGTGGAAAGGATGTTGATTTTTATGAAAGAAAACATAGCCTGTGAGCAGAGAAGCATAGCCTGCGAAAAGAGAAGGGATGGAAGAGAGCCTGTCCATGTTGCTTAGAATTCTGAATACTGCGTCCAAATGTTGGATGCAAAATACTGATTGGTGGAGATTTAAAGGGACACTGTCATGCCTGATATATCATATTTTCATAAGTACAGGTGTATGACCTGTAGCTTGCCGTAATTGTGCTTTATTGTCTTGCGATAGAGGGAGAAAAATGCTTAAAGTGGTGAAATCAAAGAAATGTCAACTAAGAAGGAAAAATCATTTCAAAATTTCAACAGAATTTTAGCTTTGATTTCTGGACATTCTGATGAATTGCAATCCACTTCCATCCCTGTAATCCTGTACTACTTTCCCCTAATACCTGTTCTATCTTGTTCTGTGGAATCTTTTTATCAAATTCATTCGTGTATTTGGTTGCATTTGGCACAATAACATGGAAATTAGAACATAAAAATTTCTATAATCAGCGTGACAGTATCCCTTTAATTGGTTGAAGACATTGTGAGTTGATTGGCTGATTTTGACTTACTCGGGGTCACATCAGCGGGATTCCTTGGGGCGGCATACAGACAGGCTCACTTTTGTCCCTTTTCTTTTCTTTTTTTCTCTTTTCATGTATTTAGGGATAGCCTGCTTACAGGCCAAAGAAAATATACGGTAGTTATGTAAGCACATGTATTGCATTGTGAGTCGGACTGATTATGCTTTCTGTTTCTCTTGTGTTTCTTCACCCTCTAAAAAAGAGCATCCTGTGAACCCCCTCTTCCCCTCAGCAAAACCTCCCCATTGGAATTCCGAGGGTTCCTCAATGGGGGAGCATGGACATTTTCTGGGACAACACACTGTCAGTGGCAGATCCAGGGGGGGGGGGGGGGAGGGTTGGGAGGTCCAGACCCCCCTTTCCTTGTGCTACTTGTTTGACGGTAAAATTCTCGTGTCAACAGGATTGTCTATTATCATTCAACTTTGGATCCCCTATTCCTCGATCTGCCCTGTTCAACACCAGGCTGAAAGATATCTACCGGTAATATTCAAACTGAGCAAGCCAGTAAAGCAGGCTGGTCCTGCTCATGTACATGTAATCATGCCCTAATGCACCGTATTTACCCATGCGTATTAGTCGACCTCATGTACAAGTCAGCCCCCTACTTTGGGGGCTAAAAACTAAGTTTTCTTCATTTCTAGGTTAGAATTTTATTGGAAAACTTATATATTTAGGGCTTCTGATAATTTACGGGAAAAAAAGTCCAGTTTTTTGCAACATTAATCTAAGAACGCCTGGTAGTTTTTGGAACGTTGTTTACTCGATGCAGTGACGAAATTTCAAGATAAATTTACAAGTTTACGGCAAGTAAACTGCTCCAATAGTCAAGATAAGTTTCAAATATGTTGTACCAACATGAATTTAATAGGATTTATAGTGAATTTAGAGGTATTTCGCGGCTCTGCGACCGCGCGAAATATCAGACACTTTGGTTATATGAAACAATCACAGCAAGTTTCAATGTGAAGTTTTACAGTCTTTCCCGTAAAACCGTGAACACCTGAAAAAAATTCTGGAATGTTTATTGTGTAGTGACCAATCGCAGCAAAGTTCAGGACACGCAAACAAACCTCAAAACCACAAGCTAATGACTGTTGCTGTTTGCGGTTTAGTTTTCTCACACCTGATTGGCCTTTTCTTTGTAACACAATAATGTTCCATAAACATTTCTGGTGTTCACGGTTTTACGATAAAGACTGTAATATTCTTGTGTGTACCCTAATCGTTTTTACAACACATGAACATGCAGGCATTTTGTCCATAATAATATTTTTGAAGTACATGTAGGCTTACAAAATCAAGCATGCTAATTCCAGACAAGCCTTTCTAACTGCGGAATATGAAAAGCAGCTTTAGCAGGCAGGCAAAACACCAAAGAAGGTCAAGAATCTTTGAGAAGAACTTGATAAACAAAGTGCCATGCATGTTTGGAAAACTTAGTAACAAAGCTACACAATCAGTCGAGTACTGATAACTAATGACTGCACATGCTTACCATCATGACAGGTTACTAAGCAGGGAGTTCAAGAAAGATTTTTTTCTGAGCAGATTTATGGCTTTATTTTGCAGGAAATGTCAGTTTTTTATTCCGAAATTGTGCCAGGAAGTATCTTCAATAGTCAGGTCTACATAGAGCAGATAAATTTACAGTCTTTCCCGTAAAACCGTGAACATCAGAAATGTATATGTAGTAGATAAAATATGAGCGGGAGATCTGTATGGGCATTTACAATTGCGAGCCGATAGGCGAGCAATTGTAAAGCCCATACAGATCGGATGCGAATGTTTTATCGTACTTGTGAAATGAAAACAATAAATTGAATGCAAAGTATTGTTATTCGATTCCATTGTGCTTTGCATTTTAATCAGTAAAGATCTGTATCAAAAGTTAATAAATACTAATCAGCTGAGCAGGAGTTTGTATCAAAAGTTAATTCTACTCTTGATTTGTATTGGGGTTTACAGAGCATTCATGTGACCTAAATAGTACCTTTGCATTGGATCTACTCCTTATGAATTATTAATGAATTTTACAAGGAATATTGTATTACAAGGAAAAAGTCAATCAGGTGTCAGAAAACTAAACTGCAAACACCAATGGTAATTAGTTTGTGGTTTTGAGGTTTGTTCGCATGTCCTGAACTTTGCTGTGATTGGTCACCACATAATCAACATTCCTGAAACATTTCAGGTGTTCATGGTTCTACGGAAAAGACTGTAAAAGCATTTCAACTTGACTGCAAAGCAAAGGACTATCACTGTTTATTAATACAGTAGATGTTTTATATAATTATAAAGACAATTGTTATGCTAATAGTGCAGAAATTATTTTACCGGCTTGTGTATACAGCCCTGTAAGTCGACAGCGGTTTTTTGGACTCATCTTTAGGTCATGAAAGGTCGACTTACATGTATACATGGGTAAATACAGTATCAGTCAATTCCAAAACTGCACATCCCCCATAGGCTAACCCCTGGGCATTTGACTTTTTTAACAATTTTTGGTCAAATTCTCTGCTATGCTGGCAGTTTACAGAGTCAAATGTCCCACCAGTTAAACTGATAAATTACAGCAAAATGAAGAAAACGCTGATGTGTACTTTTGTTCCGTGTAGCTTGAAACTGCTCTTTCTAGCTCTGCTAATGCATTTACGTTGTCTACAAAAGGTTTTTGGGAAATACGCATCTTATTGAAAACCGATTAAAAATATCTTCTGACATTTCTACAATTACCAGTAACTGTTTTTCTAAAAAACCAAAAGGAATTGACTGATACACTGTACAGAAGTTGGAACAGAATTACCCGGCTGGGAATGAAAATCATACTGGAGTTTGTACACTGTAGCTGAACTTAAGGGTACTGAACAGGTTCACGGGTCAAATTCGTTCAAAATTGTTATTTTTGTTTTAGATAAACTGTGTGTATTTATCTTTCTCTTACGAAAAACAAAAATCCAAAATCTTTTTTCACTCCGGAGTTATTGCGAATTTCCTTTTGTGCGTGACTCATTGCGTCACACTTTAAAGTTGTCAAGCTGTCAACACTGCTAGATCAAATGCAGGAAATTGGCTTCCAGCCGAGGGAATTTCCTTTGCTCGCGTTGCTAACTTCTGTCATTGCAGTACAGTTTTGGCTGGAGTTTTTGGATGGAGAGAGAAAAGAACAGAAAAAAAAAGCGAGAAAAAAGTCCTTGGGTTCCAAAGGCTGATCGGTGGTACCATAAAAAGTAACCAGGGAATTTTTGCGAAACGTAGACAGGGCTCAACCTTGGCAGTAGGCAACTAGCCAAATACTAGTAGATTTTCAGTTTTGGCTAGTGAAATTCTCTCACTTACTAGCCATGTTGACTACTGAAACTCTGAAGAGAAATATTTTTTGTTGACTTGTGTTCACGTTTGTTCATATCTCAAATGGACATCCGAGGGTTCTTTACTTCTGACAGGACTGAGAACAATTTGAAAAGGAAAGGAGGTGATGATTCTAAAGAGGGGACATCAAAGTCAAGTGGAGGAAAAAGGAAGTTTGTGACAAGTTGGACGAAGGATTTCCCTTAGCTGAAGTTTGATGGGGAGAAAATGTTCTGCAAACTATGTAGGGAGAAGACAAATGAAAGTGATTCAACTATTAATTTTACTTCAAACATTCTCACATGTGGTTCAATATGTTCAAATGTACATAGTTTGAAGAACATTGTTAGTAGTTGAGTTATTATTGCTTGAAAGCATAATAATGTTAAAGTTTTTTATGGCTGGCACAAAGAGCTCTTTGCCTAGTGGTTATTACCATTTTACTAGCCATAAGCCTAGTGGTAAAATAAGTTGAGCGCTGGTAGAAATGATGGTGGAAAGCGACAAATTGTCACAACGACCGAACGAAACACTAAATATTGCTATTAATTCAAATACTTTCCTGGGCTTCCAGAAGAAACTTTGCAGAAAAAACAAAAAAACCTCAAAGAATTCTATTGAACCAGGACAAAGGTTTGGATTCCGGAATGGTGGATTCTAGGCATTCTTTATCGGACGAATCTGCTGAAATATCACACGACAACAGCGACGAATTCATACTATTATAAAGGAACACAAGACTGATAGCCGATTCGCTAAACAATAAGGTACTGCTATCCAATGACTCTTAAAGTGTCCATACGGCCAAAAGCAATTGTTTTGGATTTGGAATCTCTAGAATGCGTAGAAAACTATTCTGAATTTTTTTTTTCGATTTCATCACTTTTCACCCCAAAATCAAGGTTTAATTTTCTCGCCTTGGTCACGCCCAATGGAGTTGACCGCGTGATCGAAGATTGGTGATGAATGACGTCACTTCAGGCAATTCCTTTCTTTGAGGCAGCAGTATTTGAACACCTCACAACAA